>OVBJ01001105.1:0-34177 GCA_900406535.1 Noccaea bulbosa
CTATAAGTAGAAGGGCTATTCGGTCATTTCGTTGGAGTGAGATCTAATTTTTATTTCACTTTATCTCATACCCAATTATCAAAAACACATCACCCAAAAAACAAAATTAGATTAAAATAACAATCGTGGGGCATGGAAATTATGGAATACGATGCCATTTGAATAAACTATGGTTATCCGGTTTAAGTAATATCATGGGGATACAAACCGCATTTTTCTTTATTACTTGGGGTCGGGATTATTATTATTTTGGTTTGTTACAGAATTTACTTGATTAGATTTGAAAAGAGAAAGCCCGACAGCTGTCTAGAAAGAAAAAAATTGAAAACCGATGTTGACATGAGGTTTTTCCAATATATATATATATAAATATTTTAATATATTTATTTCTTGACCTTATAATTTGATTATACCAATTCGTCTTTTATTTTAATGAAAATGTAATCCTATCAAAATCAATCTACCTCATAACCTCAATATAAACCGATGTTGATACTTTTTCGAGTTGACGTGGAAAGAGGACTTGTCATTTACGTGGATAGAGAACTTGGACCATATGCTCTTAGCATTTAAAGCTCTTCCCCTATTGAATATTTGATGATATACTACTAATCGGAAGATCCAAACAGAATATGATTTTTCAGAAGATTATAAAAGGAGAGAGTTAAAATATAATATTTGTCAAACCTTTTAGTTTGCTGTAAATTGTACGTAAAATACTTATATGATGACTAGATGACACATTCTGATGATTCATAATACTCTCAGAAAATGATTACCAATAGATTATAAAAATTGGGAACGAAGACAACATAAATCTTGGCGGTGAGATAAGAAAAAGATTATATGATCACATACCATCTCATACATATTGCAAAAATAGGTCGTTCCAACAAAAAAAAAAAAAAAAAAAAAATTTAACANACTACATACACCAAATGTCTAAATATTAGTCTTTCCTAAGACTTAAACCGAAACAAAAGGCTTACTAATTACAATTAGAGTAATTTAACAGCATTCTCTGGTTGATTTTTGTATCAGTCCCCATGAAAGTTAATCATGTCGCTGTGCCCTGCATTCTCCTCAACAAATTAGTATTAGGCAGAGAGAGCTTATGACTTTGTTTAAGTAGATTCTCTTTATTTCAAAACAATCACTCACAATGAGACCAGCTCAAGTTGGATTCATGCTAAAATATGATCATGAATTGGGATCGATTATACCTCGAGCATGAATGGTGTTGATTCCAGGGCCTTTAAGTTCCGTTCCGTCCTCGCTAAGCAATGAAATGCCAGCTGATGTTATATCGAAAGGGAAGGCTAAAGGAGGCGACATAGGAGACTTTGCTACCTTAATGATTCTCTGACCTGCAAAAGGGTAAAAAAAAAAAAAAAACCAAATCCCATGAGCGAAGCATTACAAAATGCTTAACTTTTTTCATTTCAAGAATTGAGTGAAGCCTTGCCTGACTTGGCTTCAAGAACCAGCCGGATAGTTACAGCGTGCGCCCAGTTAATCCCCAATGCAGCAACAAGGTGAGAATCATATGTTCTTGCGTGTTCTTGAAATTCATCTTTCACTTTACCTGTTGCAGAGGAAATGTAAGGTTGGGGTAAAAAAATGGGAGTTAACAAGATACCACCGCACTGATGAAGTCAACGAAAAGGAGCAAAAAGATACTTTTGAGTTTCCGTTAATTAACTGTACCTTGGAAAGAATAGTGACTAGTTTCATCGCGGTTTTGTGATCTAACTTGATTAGTTACCACTATAGGGATCCGTGAAAATTCAGCAAGTGATCTGGAAAAGATGACAGAGACTCAATATCACAATCAATCTACAGATGATGTGAAGGGTACATTCAAAGCTTTGAGATGACACGCGAGACTAGAAGCTCATACTTCAAGAAAGAAATATGCCAACCCAACTGATGCTGTCTCTGATCTCCTTGTTTGTTTTCGCTGCAAAAAAAAGTTACTAAGGTCACCTTTTGGGAACAAGAACGACATGAAACAACATGATCAGCAAGAAACAGAAACTAGACCAACCCTGAAAGAAGAGCAGTCATACTATCAATCACCAGAAGCTTTACTTGGTTTTGAAGAATCGAATCCTTGAGTTGTTGAATACTGCTGATTAGAAAGAACAGATTTGAGTTACTACCGCATAATCACAAACACATAATTTCAGCTAACATTGTTTCAGTCATGCGCTTTGGTATAATCCTACAAGCCTACACTACCAAAACGATGAGTAAAAAAGTCTAATGGACCTTTCAGTAAAGTCAGATAAAGATGTTGGCCGCAGAACAAGGATTCTTCCTGCCATCTGCACCGCGAACAGGTTATACGTAAGGCAATCTTGGAATATGACAAGACTTGACTAAAGCAATAAAACAGTGCTTTCACAACCTCTTGTGCCATTCCTTTCAGGTGAAATACTTCAGGGAAGCTTTTTAATCCCATCTCTATCACCCTGAAGGTAATTACATTCTCTGAGGGATTTTGTACACACACACACAAAAAAAAAAAAGAATCGGTTTACCTCTTTGAACTAAACTTGGACTCAACATCTATGTATATCACACGACCATCTAATCCTCCGTAAGCAACTGGAAACGAAGCTGATAGAGCAAGTTTCATGCAAAACTGCGTAACAGAGAGAACCTTTACACACATACACATACACGTACAGGAGCATCTCAATGATATTTCAACTTAATCTCTGAAAGAAGAAGTGAACAAAACCAAGAAGAAAACTGACCTGTGATTTGCCAATACCAGGAGGACCTACTAACTCTGTAACAACACCAAAAGGTATTCCACCACAAAGTGCTTCGTCTAATCCTTTCAAATGGGTTGGAAGATGACCTGATAAGTGTTCGTTTTCGACTTTCTGCTCCAGCAAAGACCGAGCCTTTACAAACATTCAAGGAAAAAGAAATAGACTTAAATCGAGGATATGATGATAAAAAAAAAAAAAAAAAAAAAAAACATGTGTAAAAGAGGTTTACAGATTGGGATGGTGGAGAAGTAGCTTCACTGATGAGTGTAATCGCCGATTTGATCTCCTTCATTCCAACATCTAACAGCTCCATCAGTTCAAATTCCGTCATACACAACGCATCCTAAAATTTTCATTGGGATTAACATAAAAAATCGATTGAAATTGCAATACTCTAATTTTTTTTGAGATCTAAGGAGAAATCCGTAACCAGGAGCTAAGTCCCCAGTTAATACGATAGCATCAGAAACAATCATCGGAGAAAAAGGGGTAAAAATCGGGAATCAGGCGGAGATTGAAAGAGTACCTTGGCGGTGGTGATGTTTCGAGCGGCGAATATATTGGAGATTTTCTTGTCAAGTCCCATTTCTCCGATGAGTTTGTTCGCCATCCTGTCTTCTTCCGTCCCCCCGGCGTCGGGATGATTCTTACTACGGTGGAGGTTAGAGAAACCTTCTCTCTCTCTCTCTCTCCCGCCAAATTGGAAAAATCCTAATTTCTCGCTTTTGGGCCTCAAAAAATGAATAAGTCCGGCCCATATATGAAAAAGGGTATCGGAGGTGCAATTCGGTTTGCTTAGTTTGGTAAACTATACTGAAAATGCAGGACCGAGGCTGTACATCTACATTCTAAAGGTTTTTTGTACTTTTCAGCTTTTCTCTAATAAATGGATAGTAGTTAAATGATATATAATACGTTAAATACAGATCCAAGCACCATTTATATTTGGAAAATAAATGTTTCTTAAGTAGCTGTCTTTACAATATTATTACTAGGAAAAATTTCAAAAATACGCATTTTGAGATGTCAATTTTCAAAACTACACTTCTACAGTGACTATTTTCAAAAATATATTTTTTCATTGAGTAAAAAAACTCTAAATCCGTTGACAAAAAAAAAAAAAAAAAAAAAAAAACTNAAAATATAAACTTCAAACTATAAAATCTAACTTTGAATCCTTAAATCTAAACCCAAAATCCTAAAATTTAAATTTTGATTAAGAATTAGTGAACCCAAATTTATAGATTAAAACTAGGAAAAAACGTAGTTTTGAAAATTGCTATACTAGAGATGTATTTTTGAAAATTTACATCCTAGGAAGTGTATTTCTTAAAAATTTTCATATACTATCCTTGATATAGTATAACTTACTGCTCATATAACCATTGATAAAAGGGTAGATTTTTCTTTTGGTATTGGTACATTACATTGTGTGTTTCACAGTATAGTAATATCTCTCTCTTCATTATAAATTACTTTGATTTGGAACTCCTGGTGCTTGTATGCATCATAAGGTCTCCCATTTTATGAAATGGATATATCTTGGAGTCTTTTTGAGATAATTATTTTGAAATGTAAGCGAGACTTTTGCAGGCTATAGTAGTAGTTTATTTGAATCTTGAATGTATCTTTCTCTCTTGAGTCTTGACTAGAAAATGTTTATTTCTCTGTTTTGGTGCTGGAATGCATCACAAGGTCTCTCATTTTATGAAATGAATTTATCTTAGAGTCTGTGTAGATTATTATTTTGAATGTGAGTGAGACTCTTGCAGGCTATAGTAATAGTTTCTTTTAATGTTGAATGTATTTATCTCTCTTGACTAGAAATTGTGTACTTCTCTGTTTTGATGCTTGTTTGCATCATAACTCTCTCATTCTTTTAAATGAATATATCTTGGAGTCTCTGTAGATAATTATTTTGAATAAGCGAGAGTCTTGCAGACTATGAAAGTAGTTTCTTTGAATCTTGAATGTATTTAGCTCTCTTGACTAGCTAGAAAATATTGTCTCTCTGTTTTGGTACTTGTATTGTATGCATCGTAAGTCTCTCATATATTCATACCAAAAAAAAAAAAAGTCTCTCATATATTGAGTAGTTTGCTTGAATCTTGGATGTATTTGTTTTCTGTTACGTCCTAACTCCTAAAACTTTTGGCGATCATTCTAAAAATGTGAAATGACATCCTCAAAAATTCACAATCCTGCATTCAAATTTTGTTTGAGAAATTCTGCATTTTGTAACATGCTTCTGATGATTATTGTGTTAGATTCTATAAATTATATCCAGTGACTTAAGCTTGACTGAAAATATTTCTGTTATGGTACTAGTGTCTGTCACTTAGTCTTGATAGAGTCAATAAAGGAAGCTTGGAAAATCTATTGCATCAATAGTGTATATATTTTAGAACGTGCAATGGATCTTTCTTGATTTCCCTACTGTGTATTTATGTTTATCTTTAATAAAAGTTTTTAAGGTTGTTGTCGAAATCAAGAAACTGTAAGTATGTTTGAATTCCAACTTTGTCATCCTCATTGTAAGCATGCATGTGACATAAGGTGCTCTGATATATTATACTCTTTTGGTTGACAGATTTAAGCGCCATTTATAATTGGAAATAATTGTTTCTTAAGTAGTTGTCTTTACAATATTACTCTATCCTTGATCTAGTATCCATCCACCTATAGAAACTTATTGCTTGGGTAGATTTTGCTTTTGGTATACATTTTAGATCTACTAATTGTTTCTGAAGTAGATGTCTCTCATTTTATGTTACATCTTGGATTTTTGGTTTGTATTGGTTAAAAAATTGCATAGTTATTTTATTTATTGGTTCAGAGCATATTACGTTACGTTATTCGATTACTTTACTTTCTTTTATATAGAGTAAGTATAACATTCCGTACCAAAGGTGGTTTGAATCCGGAACACAAGAGAACCAACTTCCTTGTTATTCGATAACTCGGTTTTACCTTTTTTAATTTGAATTGACTGTATGTGAATGGTCTATGATTTGAATCCATAATCTAAATTTATTGGTTGGGGATATGTTCTATGTTTTGAACTCACTCACGACTTGTTTTGGTTGGTTAGTGCATTTGTCGGTGGATTTTAATTGAATCACAGACTTGAATCTATTAGTCTATATGCTTTGACTGAACCTACTGAATCTTTTGTTTAGAGCATAATATATTATATGTTTGATGTCGTGACATGAACACCAGTAAACTAACTAAAACAAATCAGTTTCTTTCCAAATAAAACGAGATATGTGATAAGTGTGCCGTGTGCGTACATAGGACTGTGATGATTGATGCGTATTGTCGTTTGGTTAAATTGTTTGCGGTAAATTCGTGATCCCATGGACATTATCTCTTTAATTACTCACCCTCTCTCTTCTTGTATGTGAGTATGAAGAGTAGTTGAAAAACCATAGCGGTATATATGGTGCTAGATTTTGGGATCACGTGTAATTTTTATTATTTTTAATTATTTGTTTATTAAATCTAAATGGTTTTAGTTTGTTTTCTTTTATGCTAAAACGGTTTAAAATTAGTATAATACAGCTTATTATTTGAGTTTCTTGTAACTTAAGTTACGAAATAACATACATTCTTGGAAAAGCAAGAGGAGGTGTTACATCCTTTATATCGAAGGGGCTTTCCATTGAAGTTCAATGTAGTGTTTATAATTAACATATTTCAGGTGCACTTTTTCTTTTATGTGTACCACTTGAACGACTCTCGTATGCTTGCTTTTTTAATGGGGTCATAACAATTAAATAAGGGCGGTGGATGTAATCAGTAATTTGTTTGACCAACTTATCTTTATCGATTTCCTTTGAGTATATATATACTCTGAATTTTCCTGGAATTTGTCATTTTAGTGACGTTACTGAAATTCGGATTTCACATGCTAAAAAAATTGTAATTGCTTGTTGACCTGACTTAAAAGAAATCCTGATATTTAATTATAAATTCAAAACTTGTGTGTTGCATATCTATTTGCGGAGAAAATAGTTGTTCAAGTAAACTGTAAAACTCAAAAACTATTAAAATAAATGACAACCTTTTATTAAAAAAGAAAATGTTTTTCTCTATCAAAAGTCAACTTGAGAACTTGCTCAAAACTTTCCTGCCTTCTTTCTTATCTAGAAGCTGACTATATCAGATTGATGTGCTTATGCGAAATTACCAAAAAAAAGATAAGTAATATCACAATTTCAGTAAATAACATATAACGTTTAATTAGTAAGTTATTTTTCTTTCTAATTTCCCATTTAATGTTCATCTATCAACAATATAATTCCACGATGTAGAAAAGGAAAAAACAATGATTCGACACACTTACACTAGAAGACCACTTCGCACCTAGACTTGGATGCAATACAAGTGCAACAAATTATTATGAAAACTTATCGAAACGAGAGTAACTCAATGCTTTAACTAAAAACGGTTGAATCCATCGAAAAATGCAGATTATGACATACTCCTTCTGTTTTTGTCCACATACATTTTACCAGAATGACAAATAATATGAAACAGTGATAAGCATAGAACAATGGATGATTTTTCTCATAATAAATCAAGAGCAAGTGTATAATTAGAAGATCCTTTTAACAAAAAAAAAAAAGAGCAAGTGTATAATTAACAGAGAAAACAAGTAGAAAGTGAGGTAAAAGTTAAAACCACCCACCCTTACCATATTTCCTTGAATAATTTATAAATAGAAGACCAATTCGTAATCCTTTTTGTATTAATTTTAATATTGGAGATTCCCTTACTCTTCGTCTTCGCCTATAAGTTAATTCACCTTCTCTCTACTTATCCTTCTACTTTTCTTCTTCCTCTCCTCAGCTTTCTTCAACGAAAACAAATCACTTTTCCTTTAATATATATTTTTGTTGTTGTTGTATTGCTTTAACAAGAAGCAAGTCTGGTCTTATATGTACCTTTCTTTCTGCCATTAAAGAACCCTCCATTTTTTTGTCCATAATTCTCCTTTCTTTGTAGATATGATTCTTACACACTCAATTTCTGTTTGGGATTTTCAAAAATTCTAAATTTTTATTTTTATTTTCTATTTCCTTGAATAGATTTGATTCTTACACACACTCATGTTTTTTTTTTTTTTTCCTGTGTAAAACAACTCATGTTCCTTTTTTTTTCTTTGCAGAGAAACTTCTCCATGGAATCTCCGGCGAGCAAATCCTCCACCGCTAGGACCAATGAACTTCCACCTCGACGCGGAAGAGTGAAGAGAGAGATCTTCGGCTTTTTAGCCAACTCCATGGTTTCCGCCGCCGGGAGAGCCGGTGGAGCCTTCGGGAGGAAAGTTGAAGGTGGTGGTGGCTCTTCTTCTTCCACCGCCACTCCTCCAACGAGCGGTTACACCTCCGACCAAAACAACGAATCCTCTTGAAGCAATAAAAACAGATAAAGACCACTGGTTTTATTCCACCACACCCTACTCTGAGGGAAAGCTTGTGAGGTTCTCTGTTCGTTTTTGAAAACAGAACGCTGCTTTCTCGAGAGAAAAAAAAAACAAAAAAAAAAAAAAATACAACGCTGCTTTCTCCAAACCTGGTTCGGTTTGTTTTCATTTGGTGTGGTACGCCCGGTTTAACTTCGTTTTTTTGTGTGTTAAACTGGGAATAGCACGTAATTTGCTTTGGTTTATGTGGTAAACAAAAATATCTCCCTAATCTGTTGTTTCTACGTGTTTTTTAAGTGGAGTAATGATGTCGTCTGGGAGATATTTTTGTTCTGTTTGGTTTGCTTTGCTTAAATTCTGGTTTGTATAAGGATTGTTCTTAATTATGTGATTGTATTTTGCTTTGAGTGTCGGTCGTTTGTAACTTAAATTAATGCAATTTATAATTAAGTGTGTTTTATTACTTTTTATTAGCTTACTTAGCTTCTTTCTCGCTATTACTTGTGGAGTTTACGCAAGATGCCAAGAAGCAACTAAGCAAGAACATATATAGATCGACGAAAACTTGAAACTTAACTAGTAAAAGATTATGATTTACAAGAAGTCATCGACGAAAACTTGAAAGTTACTACAAGAATCAAGAGTAAACATTGTTATTTGTGTCACATGATGAGCTTAATAGTTAAATCTTTAAACCAAGGAGGTGATCTTTCTGTTTATTTTATTTTGTTTTAATTCGTTTTCAATTTTGTTGAGTGATTGACTGATTGGTGAGAGTTAAAAAGTTAGGTCAAAAAGTGCGATGGCGAAGCCAGCCGGCAGCCACCTTGGCTTTTGCCCTTTTCCATTATAGTTCCTTTTTCTTTGTTCTCAGTTATAAAAATAACCTACGACATATTTTCAATACAAGATAATATTTTTAAGGAAGTGTTTAATCAAACTATTGGATACTTTTCAAATTATTCAAATTTTAAACCTTAAAATAATATATGTTGTCATTTAATTACTAATATGTAAAACTGCATCAAAATATATATGTCATTGAAAATAAAGTAATCATAGCTTTTAAACATGAAGAATATGTGGTATTGTGGGAAAACATACCCCAAAACAAAAAATCTCATCGCTCTGCCTCTAAGTTTCAACATAATTTCTGAAAACATTAAGTAGATCAATCATATGTACTACGTTGAACAAATTAAGTAATCACGTCAAATAAACTTATGTTGTTTTTTTTTTTTGAACAAAAAATAAATTTATGTTGTTGAAACGTAAAAAAAAAAAAAAGAGTTTGTTAATTAGCAAACTACGAGACATAGATTTAATAAAATTAAGAGGTTGAGAACAACGTGGGAATAGTTGCAGGAATATTCTAGGTTACTTAAGCCTAAAACGTAATCAAAAGAGAAATACAATAACATAAACTGATGATGATAAAGTTAGAATCCAAGAACAATTCGGGTGAGATACTGATAATTACAAGATTGATGCATGGATACTTGATACTTGTGGAATAGCAATAAAGTTTTTTTTTTTAAACAATTGGAATAAAAACGTAACGGAGATACAATTTTGACAAATCAATTGATGTGCTCGAATCTGTTATAAATTAATATCGTCCTGCGTGTGAACGTTATCTTTGTCTTCGTTTGCATGTAGACTTGTAGTCCATAGGAATATGTGAAGAACACGATCTTTTGTGACAATAAACAAGCATTTCACCTACGGCTTTCATTGATCGAAGCAACTGATTTCACTTTTTTAAAAATGGCTAATGCGGAACAAAGAAAAAAAAAACGGTGACGAATAACATCTTGACAACTCGAAATATGGTTGATCTGCTAAGCTTTCTTTTATTCACAAAAACAAAAACTAACCTGGAAGTTACACTCATTCGTTTGGCATCTAAAATTAGAGACCTAAACCGTTCTATGACAGGATGGTTTAATCATGTGTAACAACGTACATGTTCTTGACCCAAATTAACCACAATTCCAAGACTGAAAAAACCAGATCTCCAAGAAAGCAAAAGTGCTAAGTCAACTCATAAACATACGGTAAGACGGTAACAAACAAAAAAGGTTGACCGAGCTTCCCACATAGTCAGATCTTACTTTTACTCTACGTTCAAAATATCGGTTATCGCTAATCGTTCGATCAGGCAGCGATAAGCGATTTTTTAAAAAACCGCTAATAATACGGAAATTAATCGGGGCAGAATTTTAGGTTTATTTTAATATATTTTAAAATTTATATTGATATAAGACATTATTAATACAAAAATAATATAAATTCTTAATATACATATGATTTTTCTCAATTCACAAATATTTCTAATACAAAAGATAATAGTTTTACTCACAAATATTACAAAAAGATATTAAAAACATACAAAAAATATATAAAGAATGATAATAATATGTAACTAATGATTAAGGTTCCATGATTGAAAGCAAAATCGAAATAACAAACATATATCAATGAAATCTCTCGCACGAAATCATATATTTCTAACCTAGATAAAATATTTGATCAATTCACATATACTACATAAGACAAAAATAGTCAAAGTTTGTATTTAAAAGATAAATCCTCAAATTGATTAGTTGAAAACGATTAATCATATGTTTTTTTGGTTAAAATAACTCTAAAAAGAATAAACTTTCATTTTTGGATCGAATTTTACAAACGATTATCAACTGAGCCAATCATATTTCAGAAAATATAAATTTGACCTACCGATTTACAGAATTAGTTGGNATTAATCGGACGGTTAATCGAAAAAATCGGGGATTTTTAGAACCTAGCTTTTACTAACACCAATTTAACCTAATTTCAGTTACTATTAATAACTGAACTCCTAATAAAGCAATTGTTTGTTCCGTGTAGCTTCCCGTAGACGATTATTTCCTTTAACCCTTTAAAAAAGTTCAAATTAAGCATCTCTCTCTCTCTCTCTCTTCTTCTTCCTTTTCCGTAACTCTTCCCCTTCTTCTTCTTTCCCCAGAAAACCAGATTTCTCCGTTTTTTCTCTGGCATTTCTCTGTATTGGTTGTTTTTTTTTTTAAATGTTTTTTTTTGTTTCCCAGCGATTGAAGGAGAAGAGCAATATTCAATCCGTTCCAGGCTTCTAGATTTAGCGATGGGATGTTTCGGGCGAGCCGCGAAATCGAACAAACGATCGGACCCCAAAGCCGCGAAGAACGTCGATTTCGCCAGAAATAAACCCGAGATCGAAGGAAACTGCGTCCGTAAGAACGTAAATCGAGATGCTGCTCAGACGCATCCGAGCTCAGGTATCGACTGGATTTTTGTAGAACGCTAATTCGTTTCGATCTTCTAGTCGCTTCGATCTGGATTCTTCGTTTTTTTAGGTCTGCATTTTCGAAAAGCCGTTTCATATGTCTCAATTGCGCGATACTTGCCTTTTGTGTTCGTGAATCGATTGTAAATTGATACTTTTTGAATCGTTTGTTAGAGATGATGATTAGGTTTTGTGTTCTCATGGAGGAGAGAGACGGAGACAATGTATAATAGTTTGTGGTGTGGATTCATTTTGATTCCCGTGTGTGTATTGTATTGTATAGATTGCTTGAAAGTGACTAGTCCATGTGGAGATGGAAACAAGGAAACAGCTACAAAAGAGGATCAATTAGCTTTGGATGCGAAAGACTCGAATGTTGAAGATGAAGTCTCAGGGAAGAAAGCTCAGACTTTTACCTTTGAAGAGCTCTCCATTTCCACGGCAAACTTCAAGTCAGATTGTTTCTTAGGCGAAGGAGGTTTCGGCAAAGTTTACAAAGGCTTCATCGACAAAATCAATCAGGTACGTAGATTTCATAACCATGTATGTTTTCTTGATCCAACCAACCACGGTTTTTAGAGATTTCAACATCCTGTGAAATGGTTTTTTTTGGGATAGGTTGTTGCAATCAAGCAACTTGACCGGAATGGTGCTCAGGGAATCAGGGAATTCGTGGTGGAAGTGTTGACATTAAGCCTCGCTGATCATCCAAACCTTGTAAAGCTTATCGGATTTTGCGCTGAAGGTGTTCAGAGACTGTTGGTCTATGAGTACATGCCACTTGGATCTCTTGAAAACCACCTCCATGGTATGTTGTTGCGTACCTCAACTCAATTGCTCTCGCTCTTTTTTTCATGTTTTTCTTGCTCTGTATTTGGTTTTTAGATCTTCCGCACGGCAAGAAACCGCTTGAATGGAGCACACGGATGAAGATAGCAGCGGGTGCAGCGAGAGGACTAGAGTATCTCCACGACATAATGAAGCCTCCTGTGATCTACCGTGACTTGAAATGCTCGAATATCTTGCTCGGCGAAGACTATCACTCGAAACTCTCGGACTTTGGGTTAGCGAAAGTGGGACCAAGCGGCGACGAAACTCATGTCTCCACTAGAGTTATGGGAACGTACGGATACTGTGCTCCGGAGTACGCAATGACGGGCCAGCTCACGTTCAAGTCAGATATCTACAGCTTCGGCGTCGTTCTTCTGGAGCTTATCACCGGAAGGAAAGCGATCGATAATACAAAAGCTCGTAAAGATCAGAATCTAGTTACATGGGTAAAGATTAAAAAGTCTGATCTTTTGCTTGACCCGAGTATATAGTAATATAATTGACAACAACAGAAAATGTTTTTGCAGGCGGTTCCGTTGTTTAAAGATAGGAAGAATTTCAAGAAAATGGTTGATCCGTTGTTGATCGAAGGAGAGTATCCGGTGAGAGCATTGTACCAAGCACTTGCAATAGCTGCAATGTGTGTTCAAGAACAGCCCAGTATGAGACCTGTGATATCGGATGTAGTCATGGCTTTGGATCACTTGGCTTCTCCCAATTGCGATCCTACTCACGGGAGAACGAAGTCTGATGTGACAGAGACAGAGACGAGAGTCGACGAGGAAGAGAAACGAGTGATCGAATCTAAAGTTTGTTTGGAGGAGGAGGAAGAGATCAAGATACAACTTAATCAGTAAACTGTTCTTCGTCTAGAAAAAAAAAAAAAAAAAAAGAATTTTTTGTTTTGTTTTTGGTTGGTGTTGTTTAGTAATGTAGAATGCTTCGTTTATAGGAGCAACAATTTTGCTAATGGGCGATTCTGGATTCATTCTAATTTCTAACACTTTTCTTGCTATAAATTCCGGTTCTTGGAAGAAATTATAATGTGACGACGGTGTACAAGTTAACCAAACCGGTGCAAACCGAAATGCTAGACACTCTCCGGTTCACCGTGACTAGAGAGAGATCAAATTAACCTCGAAACTTGTCGTAAATTACAATTGTGCCACAGGTATATAAGAACCCGGAAGCAAGAGGCAACGGCCGCCGAAGAAGCTATAGTGGGGCAAAAAAAAAGACCTCGGAAGCGGAAGAAGAAAAAACCATGGCGAAAGGCGACGATGCTTTGGCGAGGAAGAAGAATAAGTTAACGAGGAAGAAGATAAGTAGAAAGAACGATTCCGCCACCGTATCTGCTCGCATCGCCGCCCTTATCGCGGCCAAGAAACGCCGCAAGTCTGGCAAACGCAGTATGTGTCAGGTATATATATATATATATATACACACTCTCTCACTCATCCACTTTCCGATTTCAATTTTTAGGGTTCGACGAAAAGGGAATTTATGGTCAATTTACTGTATTTTGTTTCTTAGGGAATGTGTTTTAGCCTCCCTTCACCTGAAGATCCTTTCAATAAAAGGCAAGGTAAACCTGATATGACCAAAAAGAAAGCTAAAAAGCTCAAGTCTAGATCGAAGAGAGAAAACGAGAAGGAACCATCTCCTATACCTATGCCCATAGACGGTGATCATGAGCAGGAAGATAGATCAAAGAGAGAAAACGAGAAGGAACCATCTCCTGTACCTATGCCCATAGCCGGTGATCATGACCAGGAAGATTCAGTTGAGAAATCGATTTTTGAGAAGGACAAGGGTCAAACGAAGTACCTGATGTCGTGCTTAAACGAAATAGAGAGCTCGTTTCGCGTAGACGGCGAATACAGTGACGGTGACAAGTCTTTGTTCACCAGCGCTTGGGGAACTGAGTTCTGGAAATGTTTCCATTCCGGAAAAAACGTTGTGGAGACGAGCGGAACGTCTTCCACCGCGGAACAGATCGCGTGGATCTTTTCCACCGCCGTTGATGATATTGCTAGACGTGAGAGAGAGCTTCCGGACGAGTCATTTAGCAGCAACCCTTTCCTCTTGTGGCTCGTGCCTTCTCAGTCCAAAGCTTCCGAGGTTAAATCTTCTTTCTGTAGTAGTGACAATCTTGTCAAGAATTGATAAAACATTTGGAATACCAATTTATTTTGTTTATCATATTATGCTTAGGTACGATCGGTTTGCAAGGCACTGAAAGGTCAAGGAGCTCACGCAGTGAGCTTACACCAAGGGGCGTCAATAAATCATCAGATTGAGGGGTACATTCCACTATATTGCTACTATATGAAAGAGAATCTCCTTTATTCCCCTCCGATTCTGACAAGTTTGCTTTTTTTTTGTTTTTGAGCTGTAGATTGAGAGCCTGTGAACCTGAGTTTCTAGTTTCTACACCTGGTAGGCTTTGTGATATTGTTGATTTGAATGGCGTTGATATATCGGGGATCTCATTGCTGGTATGATAAACTCTCATCTCCTCTTCCCTGTTTACTTGTTTCACTTTATCTGCTGCTTGGTTTGGATTGAGTTATGTAACTTTCACACTTGATTCTGAATTGAAATCTTACTTGTACCTACACAGGTCATCGACGAACTAGCTTCACTTTGCACTAGTGGTGATCTAGAGGCTGTTATATCCATTGAGCAGTTTATTTCCAGCGAACACCAGACGGTAGTTTTCAACGACAGTTTTAGTGCTTCCTACATTCCAGCCGTCCAGAGTCTATTAGAGGGATCAGTTAGCAGACTTGCCCTCTCTGATTCTGTAGCCTCTCAAGGCTCTTGTATTATCCAGACTGTATATGTCTGCGCCTCCGAGGGGAAAAAGCTGGGGAAGGTAACCTCATTTGATACATTGTTTTTGTAGCTACTATATAACCATATGTCTAAGCTTTATAGTTTTGTGACTGTTGGCAGTTTTCAGAGGTTGTGGATTCATGTTCGTCAAAGATAATATACATTGTTACAAAGGAAGGAAGTTTCAAAAAGTTGAAGGCTCTACTTAAGATCATGGGTCTCTCTGTTTCAGTCAGTGGTGAAGAAATCAAAGAGGGGTATGAATGTCTCAACTTTGGTACGTATGTATAATTATAAAAGGGCCATAGCTTTTGTTGTTCTTACGATTTTTGTTTGTTTGTTTTTCAGCCGGAAGCCATTGGCAAGATTGGTTGATATCGAACAGTTGGATACAACAGTAATGAGGGACTTTGAAACCGTTCTGCTTCCGGATTTTGTTCCGTCATTGGATACATACGTTCAGATTCTGACAAGTATGGCTAGAGAGAGCGTTCGCGGCGTACTGCACAGCTTTCTAACGGAGAAGGAGGCGGCCAAGTATCCGGCTGGACCGTTCGTCAAAGTCCTGGAGGATTGTGGCCAGAGCGTGCCTGAGCCTTGGAGGAGTATGTAATGCTTCTATGAAAGATTGGTTCAAATGTTCGTGTTCCAATTTGGTTTCCACAAAGCTTTAGCTGCAGAAGATTTTGGTTAAAATTTGACTGTGGTTTTATTGAGTAGACCAGCAAAGTTTTGTGCTTTTGATTCTTTTCCTCTTCTGTTATTTCGTTGACATTTATCTCTTTCGCAGGAGAAAAAAAATCATTTTCGTAAACAAAATATATTACCAAAAAGAAAAATTCGAACCTTTTTAATCTTTTTTCTGGAAAAAATGGGCCTTTAACGACAACAGGGGTGATTAAGAGGAGTAGGCAAAATGTGGTCGTCAAGCTTCGTAGCTTCTCCACACTTCTCTTCTCCTCCCAAATTGTCTCTCTTCTTATCTTCTTCTTCTTCTTCTTTTCCTAATCAGAATCTCAATAAGTTCCTCTGCTTTGCCCAAAATCCGTCATCCACAATTGGCTTCAAGACTAACAAGAGACAATTGAATCTCTCGATTTTGACGCTTTTGTTCAATGGGTTCTTGTTGGATAATGCCAAATCCATTTCAGAATCAGGGGATCTTCAAAGATACAGTGATTTCAAAGATGGCTTCACTCTTCTCGTACCCTCTTCTTGGATTAAGGTATTCGAGTTCTTGCGTGAAATTGGGTATAAACAACACATTATGGTTTTAGTATGTGAATGTTGTGTGTTTTTCTTGGTTGATTAAATCAAAGGTAGATAAAGCAGGAGCAAACGCTCTGTTTGAAGAAGCAGAGACACGAAGCAACAATATAGGAGTTGTGGTGAGTCCTGTCCGTATTAAGAGTCTTGAAGACTTTGGTACTCCTCAATTTGTAGCAGATAAGCTCATCAACGCAGAGAAACGAAAGGTAACAACAACAAAGAACAAAGAAATAAAAGAAAAGAGAGAAGGCTCTTTTTTTTTTGGGTGATTTGGCTTGTTTTGTTTGTTTTTGAATCAGGAAAGCACAAAGGAAGCAGAGGTTGTGTCAGTAGGAGAGAGGTCAGGATCACAAAAAGTTTACGAATTTGAATACAAGATCGATAGCACAAGAGGAGGAATCAAAAGGGTTTTCTCGGCTGCGTTTGTTAGCTCAAATAAGCTTTATCTGTTGAACGTTGTTCATTCAGACAAACCTGAAGATCCATTGGATTCAAGTACGAGATTGATGTTGGAACAAGTTCTTCACTCCTTTGATGCTCTCCCTCTCACATGAAACCATGTTTCTTTCTTTCTTTCTTTCTTTCTTTCTTGCATTTGTTGTAATCCTAGTGACCCTATTCTTGAATATGTCATTCATTTAAACTCTCCTCTCAAAGTACAAAGAGTACAAAAACATTCTATATCGCACAATAAGCAAACTAAACCCAAAGCATATCCATCTCCCATCCGACCAAGTCCAAGTCCCATCTAGTTTCCTCTAGATTGTAAGATTTCCTTGGATGCAAGCGCTTTTGAATCTACAATTTCAATTTATCTATTGAACATTGTTCATTCAGACAAACCAGAGAATCCATTAGGTTCAGTCATGTGCAAAGATTGATGTCGGAACAAGTTCTTCACATCATTGACCATCCAATAATAAACAATCTTTCTTGTAAGGTCCCCTTCGTGTTGATGGGCTCGTTATTTTTGTATGGGCAATCTATTGAGCCCAATATATACGGGAGTTCATTTATTTTATTTATGATGTATTTTTTTTTTAGCCAAAGGAAAAAAAAAACATCTTTCACAAAATACCCCAACTGCTTTTTAACCAATATTTTTTGCTGAAAAATTAAATGGCACACGTGAAAAGTGGGTATAAGTGACAAGTTATGGCTTTGTGATTAATTTTGGGTATAATTATCATATCTTATGGTCTATTTTTCTGTTTCTCAACAGTAACTAAGGAGAGGAGACTAATTTTCCACAGTAGATGATAATGATATAATAATAACAATGGTAATATTCACCCTAAGTATTTCACCAAGTAGACAAACAGAGGTAAACTCTTAAATTTCCCTATTGAAAATAATAAATTCCCTACATTTTTGCTTTTGACCACTCCTGTTGATCAATTAAAAAAAAAAAAAAAGATATCATACATGTAGTATATGATGTCGATAAGCTATATTATATTAGTCAACCGGAAATTATTTATAAACATAACACAAAAGAAAAATTGTTTAGGAGCTATTGCGGTTTATTATTGAGTTTGAAATCAATCATAAAATTGATTGATGATCAAAATATATTTGTTCTAAAACGTTAAGCTTTAAATAGTGATATAGATTCGTTAAGTACGTTTGAAATCATTCATTTATGTACTTTTAAGACTTGACAATACTATTTGAGAAATAACGAAGAATGTGTGTGAAGAAAGTAAGAGTGAGAAAGTGTGTTGTGTGGAGATTCCAGATTTTTAAAAGGGATAAGTGCATTGACTCCACAAGATTGGTAATTAATTGTGTTTGGGGGGAGAAAAGAAAGAAAGAACAGAAAAGTCAGCAATTCAGAAATTAGAAAAGAAAGGTACGGACAGTCTGCCATATTTTGATCAGTCACTCGTCAAATCACCTCTCTTTTTTTTTTTTTTTTTTTTTTTTTTCCTTTTNTTTTATTCGCTTTATTACCTTTTCTTTTTGTTCATATCTGTTAATAGGCCTCTCTTTTATAACATATATATTTTTTTTTATAAAGGCCATTTAATTTTTATAACATCTGTCTATTTCAAATTACAAGGAGGTAAGAGTAAACGATTTTATAAATACAACTCTTTAAAAACAATAACAATGATTCCCCAACCCCCACCCCTCACACCACCCCTCTTGACTATTTTAAACAAACTATTTCACACTATCAATACACCATTTTTTTTTTCAATTGGTCTTGTCTTTATTGTAACCTCAGAATTAGCTTTTCTTGTAAAAGGTGATAAAATGTAATTATTATTACGGCGTGTTGTTATTTATGGTTGATTTAATTTTCTGAAACAGTTAATTTTAACTATGTTGTCGATGAATGTTTGGACTTATTATAGTGTTGACTTATTTTTAAGCTGTTGATTTTATCTATTTTGGATGACTTTGACCAACACCTATTATGTAATATTTATATTTGATAACAGCTGACTTATTAAAAAATCAAGACTATAAATTTTTATTTTCATAATAAAAAGCTAACTTTCAAATTTCAAATTTCAAATTTGTTACTTTAGATTACTAATTTCAGACAATATTATCTAAGGTATTTACATAAACCATGCTAGTTTTTAAATTAATTTAATTAGTAGACGATCAAATTATTTAAAACAACCATGGAGTTGGAATTTCTATTGGTCGACTTTGGGACGCATGACTAGGTCATGGATTCAAGTTTTACAAGCAGGGGTGCTTTGATCTCCTGGCCAAAGAAACTTTAGGTACAGGTCGAAGCAGTGTTGTTAAACCCGATCGGAGGTCCGACCAGGTCCAACCACAAATCGGGAGAAGGAGTAGGCAGAGCTGTCCCTGATAATATAGTGCAAGCTAGAAAAAAAAAAGGAGCTGTTTAGTTTATTAAAAAAAGGTTAATTAAAAAATATATATACAGAGTTGGGAGTTTGAAGGAATCTAACTCAGGACGACCAAGCAAAACAGACTTCAATACAGCCACTAGACTATGAGACACTTCTGATATAAAGGGCTGAATATTTGTATATAAATACAAGGGCCGCAAGCAGCTGCTTGCTTTGCTTGTTCCCAGAACCAGCTCTGGGAGCAGGTTAGGTTATTATAAAAAATTGGAGGTAGTTGAACTGGATAACAACCCGTATTATACCGACTAAAAACCAAAATCGGCGAACAAATGAACTAGATTAACTCGGGTTTACAAATCTTACTAATAATTGATGTCTATGTAATGTTAGGTTTTTTGTTTCTTAACTAATTTTGAAGTGTCTGGCTCTGCAACTCACCGCCGCTTGATCAAGTCAAGGTATTGTTTCTGAATTTCACTTCTCTTGTTCTCTCTTATTTTGTACTATAATTTTGTTTCATCATGATGATTGCCAATGAAAAGTAGAAAACATACGTGAACTTATTTGCAGAAGTATAATAAAATTCGAGCATATAGATTCCATGATTTTTCTTATATATATAAATTTATATATACTATTCTTAAAATATTATCGAACTAGGTAAAATCCGGTCAAACCATATTAACCCATGATCCAAAATATTTCCGGTTCGGTCACCGGTCCGATTTTAACAATACTAGTCGAAGCTAATTAAACTCCTCGGTTACCATATTTTTTTCTTTTTTTGGAATATAGATAGAAATGTAATTAGTTCATTCTGTAATCTGAATGTTAGATTTACACCTCTAATGAAGTGAGTCCTCTTTTAAGATGAACAAAAGATAACATACATGAGATTTAATACTATATATGTATCGATGGGAAAAATATATCCATTAAACGGTCATTGTTAAAGTCTAAGATGGTACAAAAAATTTAAGGTGATAGTTTGATAGAGCTCCATAACATTTAACGGACATTAGTTTTCCACAGAGCTTCTAAGAGCACATACAATGGAGAGACCATCATGGTTTCTTTAAAAATTTTGAAAAAAAAAAAGAAAAAAAAAATAATTTTTCGAAAAAATAAAATAAAATAAAACAACCAATCGGGTTGTGACACGTGTAGAAACTTGTCAGAGAAACTCACTCAAAACTTCTTCGGGAAGATACTCATCACGTTGAGTCTCTCCACGTAGACGCCACGTCAGCGCACACGTAGATAAATATTTTATTTATTTTTTTCTTTTTTGCTAAAGAAACTCATCTAATCTCTCCATTATATGTGCTCTAAAGTTCCTAACTATCTCTAGAATTTAGTGGAATTTGTGGACAACTAAGTTGCTTTAAGAGACTATAGTTTAAATAATCATACTTTCAGAAACTAATTGATTAAATAGATCAATCTGGTGTATTTGACTATATTATTTTTCACTAGGAATATCTTATTCTGTCATTAGTTTATGAAAATAGACTATTTCAAGTAATATTTTTTTTCTTGCCTTTAATAAGGAGGCTAAAGTCTCGTTTTGTCAAGAAGGTCTAGATTAATTTGGACACTGGAATCCCAATGTTTATATGCAACTAAATCGACTTACACACTGACACATCACTCGTAATTAATCATTAAAAATAACTAGCTAGGTTTAGGGAAAACTTATAAAAGAGGATGTCTTGGAGTTGAAACGGAGGGAGTAATTAGTTTTATTAGTTTTTCATAAAATTACGATATGGGTATGAAATTATGTTTGTTCAGTTATTTTGATTAACAAAAACAAACTTTAAGTACGAAAGGATAAACACTGTAAAGTTTATATGAAACTGCTTAATGATAATTATTAGTTTTGGTAGAAAAAACGTCGTCAATCAACAGTATACTAATTGTCGAGAAACATCATGCATTTTTCCTATTGAATAGGTGATAGTCTCCATTGATAGCAAAACTTGTAACTTGAAAAAACATGAGTTTGACATTCTTTTTGAGATTACGGTTTCATATGGTCCCCTTTGCAATTACTTCATCTATTGGTACGTCGCTGTTGTAGGTTTACGTATCTTCATTAGTTTATACATTAGTATATATGTCACGATATATATGCGAACGTGTGTGTACGTGAATGAAATTAAAACTTGCATTGTGCAATGAAGTGTGCTCATAGAATTTTAGTTTGAAAAAGAGATAAGTAGGGACAAAAGAGAGGAAGTGCCAAACAGCAAAAGAGCTGTTTGGTATTTTACCAACAGTTTAGGATTTAATAAGAATGTTGACAGAACACTACGCATTTATGTGTATGAATACAAATTCTAAACTTTCTTTTCGAAAACAAAATTGAAAAAGAGACTGTGTTAAAAGGAAATGCAGAGGCAAATTGCAATTTGTCTGCATGCATGCATTTATAGTCTTGTCTCTTAGTTTTTTGTCCCCTATATTTTACAAAGAAGTAAAAGAGAGAAATATCGTAAAAGTATATATAGCATCTAAAATATGTTTTAACAAATTTTACTTATCATGTAATTAGTTAGGTTGATATCACGTGGTCGACTTAAAAATAATCAAAATGGCTATGCGTGATCATTTCAAACGGCAAAACCTCGTGATTTTCCCGAATGTCTTTTGGAAACTTGTTTAGATTTTACACTTTGATAGTACATGAAATCAATTCAGATTACAATATACATTAAGTTTTGGTGTTTTTTTCTGATCATGATAGTGGGGTGTTTTAAAAATTAATTCATTATGAAGTCGCTTATATTTTTTTACGGTGTATCCTAATGACCAAGCCAACCAAATATATAGGAGTATATAAGCTATATATCTTTTAATTGAAATATTATTGGTAATGTAGAATTTAAAATATAGAATTTCAATAATCGTTCCATAAGTATCTTTTAGCCCCCAAAAGAAATTAAATATCCAAAATCAAGAATGTTGACAGAGGGCAGAGAGAGAGAGAGAGAGAGGTGGACAAGGCTTTGGAGCCTATAGACAACTAATAGGTGCGAATGCTAATGCATGCAATGTTTTTGCATGCAGACGTTATAAAGTCAAAATGCTCAGTTTCTGGAGATTCTAAACAGACAATTCTATGCCTGATGTGTTATCTGAAGCACATTTTTATGATTTAATTTAACAAAAATTGTGAAATTAACACATGTCAACACTTACATAATACTCCATCCGTTCCTAAATATAGGATGTTTTAGAGTTTTCACACAAATTAAGAAACATTTATTGTTTAACAATTAATACATATTTCTCTTACCTAAATTACTTTTTAATAAACATTAACCAATAAAAATTCAAGAATTTATTTACTTTTAATTAATAGGTCTTGAAGTTTATAATTTAATGGCATTAATGAACAAAAAGTACCTTAAAAATTCTAAAACATCTTATATTTTGGAACAAAAAAATTCCTAAAACATACTATATTCAGGAACGGAGGGAGTACTATTACAAAGTGACATTAGAATAACTTATAACTCGTGCTTCTAAATGTACATTTTGTTTTCGTTATAATCAAAATGTGTATGTGTTTCATTTCACATTGTTGTACACATTTACTTACTTGTCTGTCCATGTAAAAATTGGAGAAATTTACCATTTTTTATTTTCTTTTAATATGATGTGTCACTGTCATTCTGTTGAGAGGAGTAAATCATAATAAAGTAATTATGACATAATCATTTATGTTTCTCCTCATTCTCCTTCCATCCTCTCTCTACATACATGCATACATTCACACATCATTCATATTTATCTATTCTAGGTCTTGACATGATTGATCACATTCTGTGGTTCTTATCGTCTATTATTTTTTATGGAAATTTATGTAAACTATGTAAACGTATTTTTAATGATTTGTTAATGAGAAATTGAGAACTATCATTTCTTTTTGTGTTGTATGTTCTTAACTTCTTATCTTTATGAACATAAAAATAAATAAAACTGATTATTATGTGTGTTTTCATGTCTGTACAGAGACGGATGATGACTCATGAGTCAATGTCTTACTAATTAATTGGATTTATCAAAAAAACCTATTGAATGATCCACCTCGAGAACCCATGCACCTTCATTGTTCCTCTTTGATTTTTGTTCCTGTTCTCTTTTCTCTCTCTTCTTAAGTTCTTATATTATTGTTTGAAGAATGTCGATCGGAAAATAATTCAACTAAGATGTAGGAGTAATAGAGAGTGAAGATATATACTGTTTTACAATAGTGACTATTTAACGTTTCTTCTATTTGAAATTTTGAAGCCAATGATGCTTAATTATTTGCAGAAGGTTTCCAAATAGATGTTCACTACTGTTATGTGCGATTCGATTATATATGGTAGATCTCGTCTGTATTAGTATACTACTGTTTACGAAAGTGAAAACTCCCGACAAAAAACAAATTGAAAGTGAAAACTATAGTTATATCCAAATGAATTAATATTCCTTTATACATATATACTATAGTCAAATTTACAGAGTACGTAACAACAATTTGGAGCATATGGAATGGGCCAGTATCAATGCAAAATGCATCATAACATTAAAAAAACTATATAGTACAATGTTCTTTCTTTATGTTTATTTTTTGTCTAACCCTTCTCTCTCTTGCGTCCCTTTCCAATGCAACTTTAAAAATAAATTAAAATATATCATTTTTCTCTCTACCCATATAAACTAGCATACGCACAAGACACAACACCGATCTTTGGAGAAATATCAGAATAAGAGAATATACACACACAAAAGCATCAATATTTGTCTGAACAGAGAATGAGTCCGGTGGCTTCAACACGGTGGTGTCCGACGCCGGAACAACTGATGATCCTGGAAGAGATGTACCGGAGCGGTATACGGACTCCAAATGCGGTGCAGATACAGCAGATCACAGCTCACTTAGCATTCTATGGACGTATTGAGGGCAAAAACGTCTTTTATTGGTTCCAGAACCATAAGGCGAGAGATAGACAGAAGCTGAGGAAGAAACTCGCTAAGCAACTTCACCACCAACAACATCATCTCACTCTTCAACTCCAACAAATCAAACCCAAACCAATATCTATGATGTCTCAACCACTTAATAACATCATAGATCATCATAATCCTTACCATCATCATCATCATCGTCCCTATGATCATATGTCTTTTGCTTGCTGCTCTCACCCTTCTCCCACTTGTCTTTCTCATCAGGTATGTAGCATACATAAACTCTGGTTCTTATTTTTGTTAAAAGTTTCTCTTATAAAGTTATATTGAATGTAACGCTTAATAAAGTTGGCGTTACATGGATATCACCCAAGAAAACAGTTTGAATCTACTCTCTGCTTTATTAACTTGTTATATTGATTTTTTAATAACCGGTTAATTCTACACCGAACATTACTAATCTCGTACCTCTTCTATACACCATATGCTATTGCTACAAAAACAGTTTACATGGATTATGGGAAAGCTGCAAATAAGAATATTAACTTGTTTAAAACCAAAAAAAAGAATATTAACTTGTTAATATGTTACGTTTGATAAAAAGTTCTTTTGTTTGCCCTAGTTTTTCTTATCGTATGATAATCCTTTCGAGATGGTTATTTTTGGAAAATATAGGGAATTGGAGAAGAAGCTCAAAGCAGAGTGGTGAATGAATACTACTGTAACAAAAGTGGACCTGAAGAGATGTTGATGCAAAAACCAATCACGGGTCCAAACTCATCGTACGGTCGAGATTGGATGATGATGATGGATATGGGCCCACGACCATCATATCCCTCATCATCATCATCATCACCACCCATTCCATGTTGCAACATGATGATGAGCAGTGCAAAGATACCCCTAAAAACTCTTGAACTCTTCCCAATCTCATCCATCAATTCCAAACAAGACAGTACCAAACTTTAAAGAAAAGACGAATTACGAAAGAGATTCTGCAGGTGTTTCATTCATGTATCATGTATGATGTGTCAAAGGCCAAGACGAAAACACGTGTATTTGGGGGTAAAGTATAGTAGCCGTTGGATAAAATTAGTTGAATAACTCCTCTTTCTATCTCTCTCTTCTTTCTTATGTGTCTCTATCTTAATTAGCAGTAGAACTAATGGGTAGTATTTTAAGAAATTTAATTTTTAAAAGGTTTCTTTTTACAAGATACAAGATGTGTGATGGGGTTGAGAGTTATTATGAGTTGTAAAATTGGGTGTCTTGGTTTCTGTAACTGCATGCATGCATGTGTAGGCTGTTGTCTTTAGGACTAGACAGTGAGAAAGATCTCCTTTGTCTAATGTGTAACTTCACTCTTTATTTTGATGTGGTCACCTTTCCTTTTGATATGTACCATGTTTCTCTCCTTTTTCTTTTTTAATTTTCAGCATAATAATAACTGAAAAGTGATTACAAACTTTTCTGCTTTTTGTGTTAATTAATACTTCATCCGTTCCTTAATATTTGATGTTTAAGATTTTATTTTTGTTACTTATTAGTTGATGTTTTAGATTTTTAAAGTTATTTTTTATTAATGAGTGCAACTTTTACAAATTCTAAGAAAAACTTGAATTATTATTGGTTAATACTTAATACTATTAAAAAATAATTAATAATAAAACATTAAATGATTCTTAATACTTGTGCAAAATTTAAAACATCAACTATTAAGGAACAGAGGGAGTAGTGTTTACAAACTTCAATACCCCCTCTGTTTCAATATATAGGGGGTCTAAGGTTTTTAAACACAGATTAAGAAACCATTTAATTTTTGTGTTTTTTGAAATAAAATATATTTTATCATCGATTCCAAAACATTTCAACCAATAAAAAGGTAATTTGCAGAATATAAATAATTAAAAGTAACAAAAACACATTTAGTTTTGCATATAAATTTGAAAACCTCTTATAATATAAAAAAAAAAACTTTAAAACCCCTTATATATTGTGAAACAGAGGGAATAATAAATTATATACCAAATATAAATTCATCGTATACACAAACATGCAAAAATGTTTTGATTCTATTATTAGATTACATATATGATATATCCATTCAAAAAATTAGCATCAGTAGGGTCGAGAGGAAAGAAGGATTTTAACAGAAAAAACAAGAAGGAAAATGGTCAAGAAAATATTAAGAATCAATTTCTCCAGAAATATTATTTTCTACAAACTTCTGTTTTTATAACTTGTGCATTATATCTCATTCTCAACCAATGAAACTGTAATTTACTCGAACGAATTAAAACATATTCATTATCTAGTGAATAAAAGCGATTTACTTGGGTGCGTGTAAGTGGCTGGCTTATTTACCAGGTCTTATGTTTTGTGATTTGGTCAGCTACCACATTGACATGAAAACTATAAAAGAGTGACTTAAACACGGTTTAAATAAAAAAAAATTAACCAGTAATTCACAGTGAAGCCATCGAAATCATGTTTTCTGAACTATATGTAAATGAGCTTGGAGCTAAGAAAAGTGTACGTATTTCTGGTATGCATTTTTTTATTTCTTATTCTGGTATGCATATTTGATGTATATAAGATATCTATGAGTACTGTTTTTTTTTTTTTTTTTTTTAAAAAGGGCATTATGAGTACTGTGTTTCAACAACATAATTTCATTTTTACTGTTATATGCTTATGGAAAAGTGAACTGTTCAATAAAATTCTAATGTCATTTCTTTTATAATTTATGTTACTTGTGATTTTGAACAATAAATGAAAAGAACATAAATTATTCGTGCAGGCCATACAGAACGTTGGACCGGCTATGGTACGAATATAATAAAGATTGAAAGAGATTTAACTTATTTCTGTCAATTTTTGTTTCTCTCTCTGTTTTTTGTTTGTTAAAGTTCTCTCTCTCTTCAGAATACGATCCATTCGTTGTGTGTACTAATTACGATCCGTAATTTTCTCCTTGAAATGAATCTGAGAGATCCAACCAGAAACAAATCAAAACTTGAAATTTCGATCTCTATCATAATAATAGAAACGTACAATAAAAAAAAAAAAAAAAAAAANAAAAAAAAAAACTAAGACTGAATTCAAAAATATTAAAATAGAAAGAGATATTGTCGGCGTCGCTATACAAACTCCTTTTTCCCGTGTTACAAATCTCACGGAACTCGAAAACAAAACATAACGTATGTTTTTTTTTTTCAAAAAAAATCAGTTGATAGCCGTTAACGGAGGCCGACCGTTACTACTAACGTGTTTAGCTTCCCCGTTAGGTTGATGCTGCATTTGTTTAGGCGACTTTGATGAAGAATCGTGAAACGCCTTCAACAGTTCCTCAAACGACGGCGTTTTCAGCTCTTCAATCGATCCCACCGTTGGAATGTTGTACTGTCTCTTCCTCGGCGTTGAGCTCGTCGCTTCATCCACCTTGTACTCATGACCAAGACACTTCCCTGTGTTCTGCTTGATTTCGACAACGCTGTCATCATGGTGTGTTCTTAGTTCTTTCAACCCTCCAGAACACGGAGCGATCGTGGAGTTAATATCCTCTGATGCGTCTTTATCGAGTTGTAACGAGTCTGCAAGAAAATATTTCAAAATTATATACATAATCAAACTTTATAAAATGATGGATATATGAAGAAAAACAATAAAATTCACTTACGGTCAATGGATGAGAGGATGTCGCTGTTTACTGAATCCGCGTCTCTTAACGTCGTTGAAACCGCAGAAGAAAACTGATCTCGTAGCTTCTCACTGTTTTCTTTGGCTCCTCTGTATGGAGAAGAAGAAGAAGATCAGTTTCAGTTAAAAGATTTGCAAGGAAGAGTAATGTAAGTTGTGTTACCGGATCATAGAATCTGCGGTTGCAACATTCTTCTTCTCTAGATCGAGCAATGATTCTTGAGCTGCCTTCCATTGTTGAGTCCCGGTTCTTGAATTCTCCAAGCTATTAACAGGAAATCAATCACGGTTAATACCGCGTAAAAAAGATAAGATTAATTTTTTCTTTTTGCTAACAAGGATACCATTTTAGAAGCATTTTCTGCATATCGTCCTTTGCGACCTCAACAGCGGAAACGTTATCGAGATGATGAGATTCCGCTTGGTCCATGTGAGAGTTCCATTGGAGTCTGACGGAAGAAGCTGATTCTTGCATTGAAGACGTTTCTTGTTTCAGTGCAGCGGTTTGAGAGGATGATCCTTGGCGAATATCTTGCACAGCTATCTGAACCAACTCTCTCTTCCTCGCGTGTGAACTCGCTAGCAACTCCGCTACTTTCTCAAGCATTTGCTTTTCTTCGTCCGCAATTGATTCCTGACATTGATCCGAAAAACCGTAAGAGAAGCTCAAAAAAATGGTCATCGTATTTGTAGAGAACTGAGACATGGAAAATATATAGCAGACCTCGAATTTCTTGGTGAATGCTGAGAGTTTCTGCTCGTTGACGTTTTGAGCATCTTCTGCTAGCTTTGTGAGCTTAGTGGCATGCGTGTCCAGAGTCTTGAAGAAGTCTAGCATCACCGTGGAGACGGACTTGGCGGACTCCATTGATCGGGAATGCAAGTCGCGTTGCTGCTGTGTGAATGCTGAGAGCTTCTCTTCTTGATTGTGAAGGCTGCTTTGAAGCCCTTCAAGTAGCGCGTAAGCCTCTGATGTAAATCCTTTAAAGATCTGATTCAAAACAACAGTTCACAGGGTTCAAAAAATCAATTGACTGACTACGTACGTTGATTGATATTTTCTCTTCTTACATCTTCAAGTGCGCAAGAATGTTTTGTCACTTCCGAGTTTAAGTCATTCAACGTCGTTTGGCTGTCTTTGTCCAGATTCCCTGCTATATCATCTAAAGACTTGATCCCTGAATTGTACTTTTCTTTCAACTGTGCTAAACTCTTCCGTAATGTTTCAGTAGCCTGCAGAGAAGACGATAAACATACATAGTTAGGCTTCGAATTTCGATGTCACTGTGTTCATAAGGACGAATCATGTTTTTACCTCTGTCTTTGCAGATACGAAAGAAGCCATAACTTTTTCCATGTCTTGCAATTGTTTCTCCTGCTGGGTCACTGAGCCTGCAACACTGTTGTTCAAGTGTTCAAGTTGCAGTAGCAATTGTGACTGGAACTCTTGGATGAGAGATCTATTACTGTCTTCGATTTTGTCTTTCCTCTCTGGAATCATCAGTAGCTTTAGTGAGATTTCCTAATGTGATGCCAACAATGGGAGAGGTGAAGAGAGAGAGAGGATCACAAACCAATTTTGGCGAACAAGTTGGAAACATCAGATGCTGCGTTTGCCAACTCGGCCTGAAGCTCGACAGCACCGTCTACGAGTGTTTTCTCTGAGGAAATGTTACAAAAAGGTTAGCCTAAGTATCAACTGAAAGATACATACAGCTATCGAAATTGTAACAAACTTACCAGATTTCAGGAGATTGGATATCAAGTACTCTTTCTCCTTAATTGTTGCAACTGCCTGTCTATGCTTCTCTTCGAGATCTGACAATGCTTGTTCAGTTTCCAAGAGCTTTTTCTGAAATCAGAGAAGAAAATAGTACAAGAAGTTAGCCCTTGCATCTCGGTGGAAAGGGAACTGTGCTCTCAACAAGCCAGAACAAAAAAACTTGTGATAGATAACCTCAGTCTTATCAAGCTTCTCTCTCAATCCCGCGGATACAAGCTGTTCCGAGTTGTACAGCTCTTGAAGCTCAAGTATTTGCTACATCCAACAATCACAATAGTCAGCATATTTAGTAGCTTTGGAAGGAACTAACTGCGCTATAAATCTTTCGAATTGAACTTCTCACCTTGTCTTTAGCTTCACTCTCTACTTCCATTAGCTCTATCTTTTCAGCCATAGCCTGCAGCAACATATACAGAATGAAGTCTAAATCCATCTTATCAAATACTAAAATGACTATACCACTTATATTCCTTAATAAGAACTGCACCTTTTTCTCAGCTTCTTCTTGAGTATACCGCTCCTTTGGAATGTAAATTCCATTTTTCTCCCTTGCGGCATAGACCTCTGAACAGTCAAGAGACGACACGTAAACCAAGCGGCTCTCACTATAAGTATCTGAATAAGAAAGGAGGATCACGAATATGTGACCAATATATATACCTTGCTTCAAACGTTCAATCTCTCCATACAAATCTTTCATAATAGCTGATTTCATCATCTTTTGGTTAACCTGAATGAAGAAGGAGGAGGAGTGTTATATAACTAAATTGGCAGAAACAAAAGACCAGCATATGTCTGACGACGGACCTCTGGTTTGTTTTTGATGTGTTTGGCACGGTGTGCGTAGTCAAGGGTGCTGAGTGTTTCTTCCAGGCAATGAACAGAGGGTGAAACTGTAGCAATTACGCATGTTTTTGTTTTTCCTCCCAAAGAGTCTCTCAATAATCTTGTCAGCTTGCTTTCTCTGAAATTGAATTGCATATAATCAAATGATTAGAGACCTTCCAGAGAAAGAGATCTGTGAAAGCAAAAAAAGATTTGGTTACCTATAGGGAATATGACCAGAGTGTTCAACCAAAGCATTGATGACTCGTCCGAGTGTGAGCAAACTTTTGTTGATCTCACCAGCTTCCCTGGCTCTACCCTGCAGTGGTAGTGAATCTCATATATAAATAACCTTGACATAAACGCATTTGTGGACATTTGTAATTCGCAGCATTAGTATACATAAGAGGAGATTTTTTTTTAGTGTTATGTGTACCTCTCGAGCACCAGACCGTGAGATATTCTCTGAACCAGCAAGATCAACTAGATTTAGCTTTCCACTTTTGACAATCTCTTCCCCTTCTGGAGTACATTCCTTAATGTGGATTGTAACGGAAAATATCGAATGAGATCTACTACTTTGTTTGTTGAGAAGGGTCTCCGCTGTGCGTCTCTTAGCTGACCCTTTCTCCAAGACTTTGTAAATCTCATCAGCAGTCGACACAATTTCTTCTTCCAATCCCCGGACGAATACACCACCTTTCCCATCTTCCATAAGGGCCAAAGGTTTCTTTAGTTTATCATCTGCGAACTTTGTTTCTTCCGGAGCTAAAAGGTCCGTTAGTTCTTCATTGTAGAGCTCAAGAAACGAAACTTTCAAACTGTACTCAGCAGCACTCTGTGCTTCCAGTATATCAAATATCTGTTTGACTGCTCTAGGGATCACACCTGCATCACTCGGAATCTCACCGTTCTGGCAAAAATAAATAGGTTCCGTTAAATGAAGATTCAGTTACTGAAATTTCACTAGCGAAGATTTTCTTGAATTGGTTGGCCTACCTTTTTTCTAGCTCCTCCTTCCATTGTGTATGTCTTTCCAGTTCCTGTTTGCCCGTATGCAAAGATAGTGCAGTTATACCCATCAAGAACCTCAAAAACAATGGGAGAAACTGCTTGATGATACAGGTCCTTTTGCTGGGATGTTGGGCCAAAAACCTAGCGGATTCCATGAAAACATAGCACAGAAACTTTTCAGTATCTAAGAAGCTCTAAAGGATTAAAACCAAAAAATTCAATACCTTGTCAAACAAAAATGTTTTATCAATCTGCTTCCCAGCAATGTTCTGCGCTACAGCCACTTCCTTTTTCCGGTCATTGCAAGTAAGAACCGCAGGCGTTTGTAGCCTCGTCTCCTCCGAATTAAAAGGTCTGAGATTACAAAACCCACCAGAGTGAACATTAGGCCACTAAAAAGCAAGAAACATAAGGCGGTTTTCGAAATGTACCTGCAACGAACGATAACTTGTATATTCACACCCTTTTCCTTCTCGTTCTTGCTGAAAGGGTTCGAGTTTGAGTTTGAGTCAGCTGATCGGAGGTCTCGATTTGACTTATCAGTTGAACGTGGAGTTTGACATGGAGATTTTGCCGAACCTCCTTTTTTCGATTGATTAGAATCCATTTCTTCTCAAAGCAACACAACGACGTATCCCCTGCATCAAGGGAAATCAAATCTTAAGTGAAACACCATTGAGCGCGATATCAACCGCCATGGTCAAGTCAAAAACTCCATTGACCTCAGCGAATTGATCAGTGCTATCTAAAACCTCAAAAAGGAGTCAGCGAATCACACACCCTAAACATAATCAAACACGACCAAAACGAATCCGTATATTCAATCAATCGAAATTTCTACCCACAAATCATGCGCAAACATACATTTCCACAACTCGAAATCTCAAAACCGCGATTAGAATCAACAATGGAAGATATAAAACTTAAATTGCGCCTCTGAATCTCCAGAAATCTCCAGAAACAGGAAATTTACCAGCAAAAAAAATGTACCGATCAATGGAGAATGTATGAGTTTAGTTTCCGATTTCCTCGAAGCAATCTCAGAGACTCGAGCGATTTCAAAAAAAGTGGATTTGAATTTTTTTTTCTTTCTTTTTCTGGCGATGGTGGTTTATCGTCCGATGACGAGAGAGAGAGAGAGAGAGAGAAGAATGTAGAGAAAGACGCAAAGAGTTCTCTGAAAAAAGGGTTAAATTAAATCGAAACAATTCGGAGGATAATAAAATGAAATTAAAATAAATAAGACCGTTACGGCAGGCGCTGGCGTTTGACTTGTTAGACGCTAATGGAGCTAACGGCGTTAAATTTTTAGCCGTTATGTTGTAAACAATCCGTGATCCGACCGTTGCGAAAAAGGACAACACGGAAAAAATAAAGAAAGGCTTAATTTGAAATCATTCGAAATTTAGATTTTTATGAAGTTTTTAGTTTTTGACCCCTTGATTCCTTAATATGATATGTGGTTTGCCCATAATATTTTATTTTACTTTGTTAAACACTGGCTTTTGTTGTTTTTCTTTTCCAGACTTCAACAACCAAAATCATTTCATCAATTAAATGTTCATATGTAACATACGCAAAGCTTAGAGGTTACAGGATCGGGTGCCACTTAGGACGGAACCAATATTACATGCTGTGATTCTGGGCTGGGGGATGTACGAGATTCGGCACAGAACTTTTTGGTAATTCAATCTATTAATTTTTAGAATTAGTTCAATAAGTTAATGCTTTTTACTTTGGTTTGAAACCCTAGGAACACAAATATATCGACTTGTACTCAGATTCTTCAAAAGCAACATATGAAGTTACAATAGTTAAAAAGAAAAAGTTATAATCGTTAAAAAAAAAATATATATATATATATATCAGCTAGAAAAATTATTTATATCTTGCATTACTAAAATGGTAGGATATAGTATGATCAATTTTTTTTTTTAAACACAACCTATGTAATACAACTATAATCTTAATTAATTTGAGAAACTGTATTTTAAGTGAGGCCTTTTAACAAAAGAAAAAAAAAAATTAAGTGAAAAACACTTGGCCTCACGTCGATGGAATTCTAAGCAGGTTCATAGATGTGGAAGCACACACGTGACTTGATTTCACTTGGTTCTTGGTATCTGCAACATATGACTACACATGAATAAGGTTTTTCCGCCAATGTTTTAAAAACCGGACCGCACGATGAATCCGGGTCCTGGTTCAATATGATCAATCTGACCGGTTTACGTTTTCTAACTTTTTAATAATAAATATATTTAAATATTAAAAAAGTAAATAACATGATTCATAAAATTGTTAACTAGAAATTTGTAAAAGTTTCAGAAATTTCAAATAAAAACATCTAAATGCAATAAAGGTACTATAAATGTTAAACATTATTATAGCTTTATATATGAAAACATCATGGCATATGTGTTTAAGAATCAAAGTCAAACTCATGTAAAACACGATCCCTTTTTTTTTCCTCAGATAAAGTATCATCCTCATTGCCTAAAATCAAAATGTTCATGTTAGTATTTCAATATATATGTACTAAAATGTTCAAAAAAAATAAAATATATATATATATATATATATATATATATATATATATAT
>OVBJ01001106.1:0-34168 GCA_900406535.1 Noccaea bulbosa
TTTTGTAGTTTTTAAGTGGTTAAAAACGAGACACGTCGACGATATAGGAAATGGCAGATTAGCGGGTGATTTTTGAGTTCGGGGGATTGACTTGCACATAATAAATCTGAGGGTTTAATTTGCAAAAACAAATTAGTTAACAGGTTTTTTTGCACAAAACCCAAAAAAAAAGTATTAAGGAAACGAAATCATTATTCGATCGTGTGTTAGGAAAAAATCATTTTAGAAAGAATCATGGCTTATTTGCCATTTTCCAAAAAACAGATTTATTTTCTTGTTTTATTAAGTCTATTAAAAATAAAGACTTGTTTTCCTTTTCTTTTTCAAAACAAAACTTATTTTTTTAATTGGATTTACAAAAAAGGTAGCAGACTAGCAGTCGACAGCATAAACTCGATGACAGGTGGTGGAATAACAATCGCAGCGACCAACTCAGATTGACGCATATTCCTTTGGTATCTTCTTTTTTGAAACAAGAGTTCGTTTGGTATCTTTACCTGTTGATTTAGTTAATTTGTTAAAAGATTTGTATCTTTCTGTTCTGACTTCTGGGTACTCTATTAAAATGCACATGCTGAACAGGATTCCAGTCACACTTTTACTCTCTCTTTTCTGGTCATTGTCGTACGATATAATTATTATTTTTTTGTTAAAAATTGTAAGGACGATATAATTATTAAATGTGGAATTCTTTTTTTTTTTTCAAATTGAACAAAACTTGTAGTTGTGATTTATACTTGTGTGATTGTGATTTGTTATCCTAAGTGAAGTAGAATAAAATAATGATGAGTGATGCCTTGTTTTCCAGTTTCCACTTTACACATTCGTTCACTAATAATACCACAGAGTCCAAAGTTTAAAATGGTGGACACATATATACTCACAACCACTAAGAAACACAAAGCTTATGAAGCCTCTGCCATGTCAAATAGCTTAAACTCTTTTCAAAACATATGTAAATAAAAAATACATACTGATGACAAAAAGAAACAATGGAAACATTTTCTCTTTTAGTTATCTTGCTAATTACTTTTCCGGAAGCAGCAGTAAAAAGAATATTCTGCCGACAGGAATTTTGTAGCAAATTCGCTTCTTCTTTTGGCAATTAGTATATTCGCCTAAATAAGAAAATACTATAAAATAACAATGAACTGAAGCGCCTCAGCAATGTAAGCTGTATACAATTATAACAGAGGCCCATTTATGTACATTAGGCCCAATAAACTCAGCCTTCTATCACTCTACACTCATCCAGAAAATCACGAACCGTTCACTGACCAAACAAACAAACATTTCATCCATGGCGACTTCTCTCTCCGTCTCCAGGCTCCTCTCATCCTCCTCAGCCACCGCCATCTCCGTCGCCAAGCCGTTGCTTTCCCCCACCGCCGCCTTTACCGCGCCAATCTCCTTCACCCGATCTCTCGCTCCTAATCTCTCCCTCAAATTCCGCAGCCGCCGCTTCAATTCCACGTCCGCCTCCACCACCAGATCCTTCGCAACAACCGTCTCCGCCTCCATTTCCGTCGGAGACAAGCTCCCCGACTCCACTCTCTCCTACCTCGATCCCGCCACCGGCGATGTCAAAACCGTCACAGTCTCATCCCTCACCGCCGGGAAAAAAACAATCCTGTTCGCCGTCCCCGGCGCCTTCACACCGACCTGCTCGCAGAAACACGTCCCTGGATTCGTTTCCAAAGCAGGAGAGCTCAGATCTAAAGGCATCGATGTCATCGCCTGTATCTCCGTGAACGACGCGTTCGTGATGGAAGCGTGGAAGAAAGACCTCGGAGTCAACGACGAGGTGATGCTTCTCTCCGACGGGAACGGCGAATTCACCGGGAAGCTTGGAGTGGAATTGGATTTGAGGGATAAGCCTGTGGGACTCGGAGTTAGGTCACGGAGGTACGCGATTCTGGCGGAAGATGGTGTTGTGAAGGTTCTGAATCTTGAAGAAGGAGGCGCTTTCACTAACAGTAGTGCTGAGGATATGCTTAAAGCTCTTTGATTCCGATTTTCACCACCTTTTTGTTTTCTCCGTTTTGAATTTTCTCAGTGTGTTTTCTTCTTCTTCGGTTTTGTTGCTATTAGTGTTTTCCATCTGTGGAGCTTCAGTTTCAAATGCATCGTCGGATCTGTAACGGAATAAAACATTCGGAATCCTTATGTTTCAAGTTAATTACTACTCTTGGGTTAGTTTTTCTGTTTTTCACAATTTATTTCATTGTTAAGTACTACGTAATAGCGTATTTGGCTAAACTTAGTAATAGTGAAATCGACATATTTGTCTAATAATTAACGTAGTAAAATATCATTTGAAAATATGTTAAAAGATGCTAAATTAACCATCCACACTCTCTTCGGTGAGAAATTGCATAGCTGAAGACTCAAGAGGAAGGTCTTGGATGCACCTGATTTTGTTTATTAATCAACTAAAATCATTTTTGTATTGCAACTGATTTCATTGTTAGATCTTTTAAAAATTGGTGTGTGTAATTAGAGAGACCCAAAAGTCCTGACTTTTGAAGATGACGTTGGGTTGGTTAAGCTAATTGCAAGCCACGTTAGTATGTGCTACGTATGCGTAGATGAACAAATATCTGAATTATTTAGCTTTTTTTTCCAACCAAAATATAGACAATAACGCCCAAATATTGTCAACTGTCCTTTCACCACTATATTCAAATAGCTCCAAAAATAGCGCCAAATTATCCACATTTTTACTTTTTTTTTTTTTTTGGTATACGCATTGTCACATACTCACATATTGTTTTTTTTTTTTGGTCTTACTCACATATTGTTTTGTTTTGTTACAAGTTACAAGTTACAACTTAGACGTGTTTAACTATAGCTACATGCAAATAAAACAAAGAAAACAAAACGTTAGTTCAAATCTGGAATCTAATTCCCTCGATAAGGAATGGGAATCGCTTCCAAAGGAACAGCTTTTTTCAACGTAATACCAATCCTTTCTCCCATATCCATTTCTTCTGCATTAAGCCCACGGGCCAAAACCCAATCAAACGACCTCACCATCGACCCAATGGCTAACGGCAAGACCCTTGACGCCAGAGGCAAAGCCGGACACATCCGTCGACCCGATCCAAACGGCAAGAACTCGAAATCTTGCCCCTTGAAGTCTCTCGGATTCGGGTCGGATATAAATCTCTCGGGTTTAAAAATAATCGGGTCGACCCATGTTTTAGGGTCACGGCCAATGGCCCAGACGTTGACCAAGACTTGTGTTTCTTTGGGGATAGTGTATTGGTTGAAAACATGACACGTAGACATGGCCTTGTGTGGGACAAGGAAGGGAAGAGGTGGGTGAAGCCTCAGGGTTTCCATGATAACCGCTGAGAGATAGGGAAGGTTCGGGAGGTCTTCTTCTTGGAGCTTTTGGTCTGGAGATTTGAAGTAGGTTCGGAGTTCGGTTTGGAGTTTTGTTAGGGTTCTTGGGTTGTGTAGAAGCTCTGCTAATGCCCACTCCAATGTGCTCGTTGTCGTGTCCGTCCCCGCCGTAAACATTTCCTATCAATACAAAGTTTATTATTTATTTTTGTAAAATATATGTAATTGATAACTGTCTAAATTTTATGTTTTGTCTTATAAAAAGACAACAGTTTTCTAGAACTTACGAAAACAATAACGTTGATGTCTCTGGATGAGAAGCTTGAAGGTCCTTCATCAACTCCATCGCCACCACGAAACTCCAAAAGAACATCTAAGTAATCCTTCGTTTTCTCGTCGCTGCTTTCCCTCTCTCTAACCTCCGTTCGTTCTCTGATGAACTCTCCGGCGATCTCAAACGCGCGTTCCACGTGGAATTGCGTTTCTCTCCTGATGCCTTGCGGGTCAAAAAACCTCAGGAAAGGAAAGAAATCGGCAACGTTGGGTTTTCCAGCGAACTCCATCACTTTTCCGGTGTGGTAGAAGAAGTCGGAGCCTCTTCTTGAATCGGGATCAAGCAAATCTCTCGAGAATATAAGGTTTCCTATGAGATTAAATGCCATCAAGAAGAAATATCTCCCCACGTCGATAGTTTTGGTACCTGTTGTAAAAAAATACATAAATAGTACACATTTTATTAGTTTCAAGATTATATAAGTTGAATTTTTTCTTTCTATTTTTTTCATATGTGTTCATATTTATTTTAATATGTACATTTGAAAATAACTATAGTCATACAACTTTCAAGTTCATTAATTAAATACAAGCTTCAAATTCGAATATGGCAATATTGAACTGAACAGGTAAATTTTTGATTATATAATTAGAATACGCACCGTTTTGACCGCCTTCCTCGACAAACCTAAGCATCTGATCAACACACCTAGAGCGTACGTCACTCATAGCATCAAGACGTCGTGTGACAAAGAACTGAGTGGTGCAGAGCCGCCGCAGCATCCGCCAGTACGCACCGTACTGAGCAGTGATCAGCGAGCCATCACTACTCTTCCCTCCTTTCATAGCCTCGTAAATCTTCCGACCGGCCAAAGCCGCGTCGTGCTTCTTGAAAATCTCTCGGGACACCTCGCTCGAAGAGATCACAACCGTCAGCATCGAGCCGAGCCACAAAGTCATGATTGGTCCGTGACGGCGCGCAAGTTTAGTCAATGAGTCGTGTGGTGGAGAACCGGCTAGCTGAAACATGTTGCCGATCACAGGCCAGGGATTGGGTCCCGGAGGTAGCCTCGAACGGCGTCGTTTAGTGTGGAGGAGACACGCAACGGATATGAGAAGGGCAATGGATGTAAATATTCCGAATAAGTCGTTCTTCGTTAATTCGTTAATCATTTTTGTTTTGTTTTTGAATGATAGTACTAATTAATGTTTCTAATTTATAAGGCAACAGGTTCGTACGTATAAAATATAAATTATTGATAGCTTTTTGACGTCTTTGGCATATTTTGTCGCTATTATATTACGAATCTTTATTCGGATAATATCACTTGGGGAATATATGTTCTGTTTGTTATTTAACTAACTAGAAATTTGACCACGGATTCTCTATTATTGCAAGATATTATTTTTGATTGTTAATTAGGTACTGAATGGAGACCAGCTAGACCATATAGTTGACTACATATGGAAAATAGTCTAGGATAATGGTTATTGAGCTTAAGCATCCACAAATTAACAAACGGCTCGTACATATTGAGCTTTCAAAACTGTTGAGCTTTACTTGGGGAAAAAACATAAACACAGAGCATTGTATTGTATCACACAAAACATAAGGGAAGACCCAAGTAGTAGAAAGACAAAGGTTTGCATTATTGAAAAACACCAAAGAGCTTTTTTAGTCGAGAGTTCTACACCAACCCCCTCATCTTCTTGAAAGCCATGACCTTCTCATTGATCTCTTCGGTCAAGAAGATAATATGACCTGCATACATCAAACGACGAATTCATGATCATGAGATGACGAGTTTTGATTTTTACATTGAAACTAAGAAATCAAAGAAATCAAATTTACTTACTTGGAATACAAGAGCCAATCACAGGTTCGGAGTCATCGAAACAGGAAAGACTTCTTTCCTCTGTCGCTGCGAGGCGAACAGTTACTTTCGATCCTCCCACTAGACTTCCATTAAGTTTCAGCGCCTTACCTTCTGCCTCTTCTTGGGTAAAATAAATGAGGGATTCACTGCAAAAAAAAAAAAAAAAAAAAAAATTTCTAGCTAGTTAAACTGGGGAAAGAAGCCACAAAAACTAAATTGGACAAAGCCACAAACCTGCTCACTCTTCCAATAAGAGCACGTGTGATATCTCCGCAAGAAGAAAAATGATTCATTAAAGTGCTCTTGACCTCATCGTCAGGAAGCGAAGCGTCATATCCATAAACGGCAACGCCAAACCTACTGCAGTTAATTAAATTTGCATGTTATCATCACAACACATGTTACAGATGCAAATCTCCACAAGAAACAAAAAAAGAAAAGCATCAACTTACTATCTTGGGTCATTCGTTACTTCTTCTAACAGATCAAATTGAAAACGATCGGTCTCCTCGTTATTTGCCGGTGTAACCTTCACAGAGACACTCAATCCTCCCACGTCACTTCCATCAAGTTGCAAGGCCTTCTCTTCTGCGCCTTCTCCGCGCAGGATAATAAAAGCCCGTCTGTTCTGTTCGAAAAAAATATCAAGACCAATCGGTTTTAGAAAGCATTACATAAATTTTAAAAAATTCACGAAGCTACAACAAACCTTTCGACAAGACGGGTTCTAGGGTCTTTGGGAACCGTCACTCTGAAGACTTCGCCACATGATTCGAAGAGATCAACCAACGCTTTCTTGATATATTCCTTAGGAAGCGTTGTGTCGTATCCCTCAACGGAAATCCTAACCCTAATTTGCACGAGATCAAATATTATCAACAGCAATATTTATGAACACATATAAATCTCGACACACAAACAAATCATAAAAAAAAAAAAAAAAAAAAAAAAAAAATCCTTTTACCGGCTCTTGNCTCTTGTACTTCTTGTATTAATTCTTCCATAGCAGCATCAACATCACCCTCCACCAATTTGAAATTGGATCTCTCCCCCTAAAGTACAACAGATCTAATTAATCAGATATTCTTTATTATTACAAATATAGAGAAAAATAAATCCATAAACCGAGTAAGATGAAATCCATAAGGAGAAGAAGATTACTTTGGCGTCCATGGAGAATATTTGAGAAATATCAAATAGCTTCACGATGGTTTTTCAAATCTAAGAAAAGAGGAGAAGCGATATTCATAATCTTCTTCTGGTTTGGGCCTTAGGTCGGTCCTTTCCGCTCTTCTTCGGCCCATTTTCCATTTTATTGTTTAGCTTTTCTTACCTTTGAATTTGGCTCCATCTTCAAAAGCAAAACAAGTAAGTTTACATGAATTTGCGATATGTGGTCTATGCACAAACCCACCAAAACATTCTGCCTCAAACCAAACTTGGACTTGGTGACATAGCTTTTGTGTCTCGGCGATGATTTGGGATGTTGACTTTGGAGCTAGTTGAGAAAGAAGCTGCCAAATGTATTGCCATCCTTATTGTAAGTGGTTAAATTCTCAAGACCCAAGGCCAGTCAGAATATTTCGAACTTCATCGAGTTATGCAAAAGACAAGTTCTTGCCTCGTAATGAAACTCGCTTACTCTTTTGTAACCTTTTTTCCATTCGTGATAAAATTTTGGTATATCTTAACTTCTTAAGTTACGTAATAGATTAAACTATTACGTAAGCTCTTTAAAGATGTAATATTTCATTATGTTTGGTTTGAATTTACAGAATGTGGGGGCTCTTTGTCTCCTCATCCCAATTTGCAGTGAAGAGATCAGAAAGTTAACCAATTTTTTTTTTTTTTTTTTTTTTTTTGGGGATTTGTCACCCAAANATGTAAAGAAAATACTTTTAACAATTTTTCTTATACAAAACAATAAAATCAGGTGGAATCTCTAAACTAAAGTCTAAGGAGAAGCTAAATAAGAGAATCTCGAAGCATATTCCCCGGAGATCATGATAGTTAGTTTATCTATTGCTATATTTAGCAGAATTGTGTATCTTATATATGCAAAGTTTAGATAAATACAATATCTAAGAATATGAAAACCAACACACACATACGAAACATGTTTGTGATTGGTATATAGGAAAAAATCATTAACCAAGTTTTAACAAAATATCAATCTTGTTGACCAGTTTTTTAGTTATCAAAATCAATCAATTACGATGTTAAATAATAATAAAAAAAAAATCATTTACAGAATGTGGATTTTTCATCCCAACTTGGCTGAGACCCAATTTGTAGGGAAGAGATAACACAAAATTAAAGATAACAATAAAATCTCGTAGAAGCTCTAAACAAAAGTCAAAAGAGAAACTAAGTCAGAGAGATCTCGAACCAAATTCGCCGGAAATCACTACAGTTAATTTATTTGCTATATTTGGCAATATAAACACACACACACGTATATACGTATAGCGAGGTATAAGAGCTGTGCATATACTATATATGCGAGGGAGAGGAGACGAACGTATAGTGAAAACTGTTGTCCACTGTTTGTTTTCCTTTTTTTAAGAATGTTTGTTGTGTTTTTGGTTTTAAACAGACAGACATATAACGAAGACAGAGGAAGTTGAAGAAGAAGAAGAGGAAGAGGAAGAGGAAGAGGAGAGTATCTTCAAACAGAAAACAAAACCTTGATTGCATGAAGAGAATCCAACGACCATGGAAAAGGAGTGCCTGAGATTTGATTGCTTCATTTGATTTTGTTTCTTTCTATTTTCATCATAAACTTTCTTTCTTCAATTCCCAGAGACCCTTCTCCTTTACAGGTAACTGATCTTTCCTTTTTTTTTTTTTTTTTTTTTTTTTTTTTAAAATTGTAGAGTANTTAGAGAACAATATTGGTGGGAAATACTTTATTTTTCTTTCTTTGGAAGTTTTTGCTACCCTGTTGAGTTTCCGAAAGGAGATAGTATATAACTGAATGGCGTTTTTATAAAATATGAAGTAAATTCAAAAAAATATAAAAAGAATGTTTCTAGGATCAAGCTTTGATTACAAAATCACGATTTAGATGTATCTTGGTGTTCCCCTAATCCATTACACTATAGCTTCTTCGATATTTATAAACAAGGAAAACAAAAAGTTTGAGATTATGGCCTATACAGGTTTCGAACCTGTGACCTTCGCGTTATTAGCACGACGCTCTAACCAACTGAGCTAATAGGCCATTTGTCATTACAATGTAACAATCCATTATATTTGTACAAAATATGAAAATGTGCGTTCATGAGTGAGTCTGACCATATAGTCTTTGATTTTAACTTGTGATTTTATTCATAAAATACTTTAACTAAAACTTGTGGAAAATAATGAAAATTTTGAATGATTTTCTCTGCAGGGAGAGGGTTTTTGAGAGAAAAAGGTCACAAGAAATGAATTTCACAAAAGCTTTGAATGTTGTGCACAACAGAGTCCAACAACTTGAACCAGAGAATGCATCGAAGATCATCGGTTATCTCTTATTGATGCAAGACCACAACGATCGCGAGATGATCCGTCTAGCTTTCTGTCCAGATTCAGTGATGCGTTCCATGATCAACTGTGTTATGTACGAGTTAGCCAAAAGTTCTCGTTACCACATTCCTTCTTCTGATCACATTCACATCCGTAAATCCGGATCACAATTTACCGGTTCATCAAACCAATCTCTTTCGGTTTCTCCTCCTTCGGTTCTCTCCATGAGAACCGGTTTTTGGGAGAATTCTCCGAGCGAAATGGATTCCTTGCAGAACAATGTTCATTTCTTGAATCTTGAGGATTCTATGACCAGCCATGAATTCTCATCAGCCGGTTTCTTCCCTCAGGAGAAACAAAGTTTTCCGTCGAGAACAAGCAGGAGATCTCCGAGTTTACCGGAGTTTCCTGTCAAAATCTGCCTTTACTTCAGCAAAGGGTACTGCAAACACGGCAACAACTGTAGGTATTTCCACGGGCAAACCATACCGGAGAGGGAGAGTTTTGCTCAGATGTTTAATCCAAATAACAACAACAACAACCTAAGCGACGAAGAGCATGTTGTTTCCTCTGTATCACTTGAGAAGCTAGAAGGAGAGATCATCGAGCTTCTCAAATCAAGAAGAGGCGCTCCAATCTCCATAGCTTCATTGCCAATGATGTACTACGATAAGTACGGTAGGACCCTTCAAGCTGAAGGATATCTTACAGAGTCACAAAGACACGGCAAAGCTGGCTATAGCCTCACCAAGCTTCTTGCTCGCTTGAAGAACACCATCCGCCTCATCGACAGGTTAGTTAGTTAGTTACGAACTTCACCCATTTTAACAGACAAATAATCCTTCTTACTGTTTCAATCTAGAATCTGAATCTGAATCTGAATCTGAATCTGAAGGAGCATAGTTTATATAGTAGGATAACTTGGGGAACAATATTTGTGTCTTATAGACATCTTGCTTTCCAAGTTACCTTAATATTAATGTATATTGTTTTAGTAAATGGTCTTTATATTTATTTGCAGGCCTCATGGGCAACATTCGGTTATACTAGCAGAAGATGTATCAAAGTTTGTGGAATATGCGGGAGAGAGAAACGAGCACGGAGCTATCCTTGCTGGTTCTAGACAGATTTACCTAACATTTCCGGCAGAGAGTAGTTTCACCGAACATGATGTTTCAAAATACTTCTCCAATTTCGGACAAGTGGAAGATGTGAGGATTCCTTGTCAGCAGAAGAGGATGTTTGGATTTGTAACTTTTGCTTACACGGAAACAGTGAAACACGTTCTTGCTAAAGGCAATCCTCATTTCATCTGCGGAGCTCGTGTGCTCGTCAAGCCTTACCGAGAAAAATCACGCTCTGGTAGTAGATACCTTGACCACAATAACAAGCCTCTCCATGACTTCCGATATGACTCTCAATATGTTGATAGAGACATAGAGATGAACACTTGTTAGTACATTCTCAAAACCTCTTCTTCTTAATGCATGTATGTATATATATTACTAATCTTGGCTTTTCTTTTTGTGCTCTTTAAGTGCCGATGCGGGTTAGAGAGAGCTCAAGAGTAGTAAGGAAACAGTTTATTGAGGAAGATGAGCAATCAATTTCTAAGTCCTTACCTACTAATTACTCATACCTCGGATTCTCCTCTAATGACTTCAGGCTGACAACAAATGGTAATACCTCTCTACGAGTTAATGTCTCTCGCTTTTAAAAAGACTAATGTGACTTTCTTTATTTGTAGAGGAACAAGAGGAACAAGCGGGACAGTTGAGCTATCTGCTAGATTATCTAAACACCGAAGATAATCTCATGAACATAAGAACTAACTACAAAGACACAGATCGGTATGCAATGACTTAATTTGATCCTATAAGTAACAAACGCATTTGACATATTTAATTGATCAGCTTGATCATACGTTTTGTTTTTACTTCAGGAAGATGCATTGTGAATCTTTAGACAGCCAAGTTCTAAATCTACCGGAGAGTCCGTTTTCTTCCCTTTCCGGGAAGGAGATTTCGACGTTTACATAGAGAGAATGTTGTGACACCTAACAAAAGGGAGAAAGAAGAAGATAGGAGCATAAATGTTAGACTGTTTGGTCGATGGCATAAAGACTTTAGGTTCTTTAGCAGAGAGAAAACACAACATAAAGAGCAGTTTGCTTCACCTACAATATGAAGCAGAAACAGAAACTACAAGGGTTGAAATAATACTAATTATATTGAAACGTTTATGGCGGTTAATTTTTCTATTTGTTTTCAAATTTTTTTACGCAAGACTACACATCATATAATTCATTGTATCATATAACAATCCATCTAGTTTTAAGAACAACGTCTAGAAAAGTGTGGGTGGTTATGTAAATTTTAGCAAATACCACTAGCAGCAATCAATTAATCATATGATTGTTGTTGTTGTTGTTAATGGGAAGCAATATGAATATTGAACACATCTATATTGGCAAACAAAATTCTATTACCATGATTATAAATCATGTCTTTAAATCCAGTGTTATTGGATATCATATTTGAAATTCATCATTAATTTTTTTTAAAAAATTTACTGTTATTCAAAACTAAATGACTTTTAAAATCTTTGTTAATTGAGTAATTTGAAATGAAATTCAATGGATTTTTATGACTAAATTATTAGAAACAGAATCCAAATTACATTGCAGAGATTTTAGAATCAACTGATTCTATAAAAATAAAATCAAAATCTATAAAACCTAAAGAATTGATTTGAAATACATGATTGAATAACCTCTTCTAAATGTTTATATTTAACATGTTGTGTAGTTGATTTCAGAGGATTATCATACAAAAATGTTTTGACAACGACCTTGTAAACATTGTTACGAGTTACGCAAGAAACAAAAACATAGTAAGTAGACCGATGAAAAAATAATATTTATAGAAATTATATTCGTCATCTCGTGTTTCCATGATAAAACATGCAATACGTAGCACCAAACATCTAACCCACGCGCATTATTTGGATTACAGCTCCATAACAGTTAATTAATTAACCGGATATGGTTGACAAAAAAAAAAAAAAAAAAAACCGGATATGACTGGGCGTGATGGTTATTTGACCCCACGAAATTAAACTATTTTGGTGAATAATCATCTTCCACTTGCTTGCTGACGAACTCTTTACAAGTTTAGCCTTTCATAATTTTGCTTATTGGAGATCTAGAACCTTGTTGGTTATCGTGTAGGTTTAAATTTTATGTTGTAGGATTATATATGTCTTTTTGGCAGTAATTATAGATTTTAGTGTTGTAAGAATTTTAACAATAAATATTAAAAAGAAAATAAAAAATGAGTAGAAAGAGAATTTCCAGATCATTTAAATTGTTGCTCTGAAAAAACTGTTTTATAGAGCCAAAAATGTTTTTTTTTTTTTTAGTTGTGGTTCCAAATTTTTAAAATGAAATAAAAACTTAGCTAGTAAAAAATTAATGTTGTAGAAATAAATAACGCTATATGAAGCATTCATACCACTTACAAATTTCATATATTTTCGTCAAAGAATCCTAATCTTTAGTTTATAAATACTAAAATACCAAACAAAAATTACTGAAAACGAAATATGTTAAAATCTGCATATATTTTTGGCACTTATGAAATTTTTTCTTTCATTTGATAAAAGCAGAATTTCTAACTTATATATTTCCGAGGATTTGTTATTTTTACAATTTTTTTGTTTTTTTCGTTCTATTTTATTTCTAGTCTACTTTTTAAACTTTTGGAAATGTATAGTATAAATTTATTTTTTATATCCATTGACGAAAATAAAATAAATGAACTATGTACTTCTACAAATTTAGTGTGTGTTTTCAGTTGATTTATTACAAATTTACTAGTTTAATTTAGTTTTTAGATGTTGACAAAAATAATTTTTAAATTAAAAATAATAATAATTAAATCCTTTAAGTAGATATTGAGTTAACAAGCATAATTAAATCTTTTAGGTGGATCAGCCTGTAAATATGTTAAATATGTCATTGCCCTCGCCTACATGTGATCTGACAGAGGTACTCAACCATTGGTTGTCATCGACATTGCTGTTGCAGTCCATCCGATAAAATCCTGACGCTAATGGTCTTATAAACATCGAGCTGTGGATCTAGAAAAGATGGCGATTTTCAAAATAGTGACCTTTTGCTTAATTGGCTTTCTATATATAATCGGATATCTTAACTAAGTCCAAAATAGTTAGATAGGCATGTGTGCTCCATTATCAATCCAAATTGGCAATTTGCTCATGTTTCTTCCTCAAGTGAAATAGTTAATTATGTGATCATCACCTTTAATATATATATATTAAAAAAAACAAATGGGAAAAAAAACCAAATCACAGTAAACTAAATGCATTTGGTCAGTTTGTCATATGAGAAAAATCCGTTTAGTATTACGTAAAAAACTCCATTTAGATTAACGACGGTTAAAAATAAAATAAAATAAAATAAGCATAGGGGTATAATCGCATTAAATCGAGAATGTTTAGCCTTATAACGAAATCGGCCGTTTGTTTTCTTTTACGATTCGACGGTCAATCTCAATCCACCAAACCAGTTTCTCCTCCGTCGAATTTTTCACTCTCGTGGCCGTCGAACATCTGAGATCTCTCAACTCTCCCGTCACCGAAGATGCATTCCAGCCATCTTCTTCTCGAGGAGCCGATCAGGATGGCTTCAATCCTCGAGCCATCCAAATCTGTGAGCCTTCTCTCTATCTCCATGGTTTCATTTCCCAGTTCGCTGATTTGTTCGAATAGATCGGTTCATTTTCTTTTCGTGTTCGATTTCGTTTGTAATCTGTTTTTGATGTATTTCTCAGAGTTTCTTTCCGGCTTTGACTAAGATCGTCGGGACTCTCGGTCCCAAATCCCGATCCGTCGAGGCTCTTTCCGGTTGTCTCAAAGCCGGCATGTCCGGTACTGATTCTCTCTTCTGCATCTCATTCCTTATTCATGTGTTTGTGATTTAGTGATACTTACACTGAAATTTACAGTGGCTCGATTCGATTTCTCTTGGGGCGACGCTGATTATCACCAGGAGACACTGGACAATCTCAAAATTGCTGTGAAGAGCACTAGGAAGCTCTGTGCTGTATGTTCTCCTCTCTGGTTTTTAATATGATCGATCTTTAGATTTTGCTGTATGAATCTGAGTTAACAAATGTCTTTCAGGTTATGCTTGATACTGTTGGACCTGAGCTTCAAGTTATTAACAAGACTGAGAAAGCTATTACTCTTAAAGCTGATGGCCTTGTAACTTTAACACCCAGTCAAGACCAAGAAGCCTCGTCTGAAGTCCTTCCCATTAATTTTAATGGCCTTGCCAAGGTTTCTCAGAGACCCTTATAGTGTATACTTATTGAAAATGAGATGGGGTGGTTTAGTGTTTGCTAACATATTAGGCGTGTGATGTTTATAGGCAGTGAAGAAAGGAGACACTATCTTTGTTGGGCAATACCTCTTCACTGGTAGTGAAACAACTTCTGTTTGGCTCGAGGTACGTACGAATGAAGCTTTCGTGTTTTCTGTATGTTAGAAGTTTTAGACATTTAGATTGTAAGACTCACCTCCTAAACGAAACGAACCTGTAGGTTCATGAAGTTAAAGGAGATGATGTCATTTGCCTGTCGAGGAATGCTGCTACTCTTGCTGGTTCTCTCTTCACTTTGCACGCCTCTCAAGTTCACATCGATCTGCCAACTCTTACCGAGAAGGATAAGGAGGTCAGAGTTGCTCCTAATCTGAAATCCTAGTGACTGTTTTGTTCAGTTTATAATGCATTTTTTGGATTCTTGTTCGAGTGTTTGACCAGATTGTTTTTTGTTTTTGGTTATCATCTAGGTTATAAGCACATGGGGAGTTCAAAACAAGATCGATTTTCTCTCATTGTCTTACTGTCGACATGCGGAGGATGTTCGCCAGGTCTGTATCTTCTTATACTGTGGTGGCTTACTTCTTTGTTTAAGTACTAATAATTCCGTGCTTCTGATAAGCTTAAATAATAGCAAATTGTTGTTTCATCACACAGACCCGTGAATTGCTTAAAAAGTTGGGGGACCTCTCTCAAACACAAATATTTGCAAAGATTGAGAACGTAGAGGTAAGTCCAATGCATTAAGTTTTTTTGCTTTTTATTATGTCTTTGTAACTGTTCTTTCTTTTTCACAAAGGAGGAAGCTGCTGATTTTGTCTCTTTGAATTAGGGACTAACCCATTTTGATGAGATTCTACAAGAAGCTGATGGCATTATTCTTTCTCGTGGAAATTTGGGTATCGATCTACCCCCGGAAAAGGTATGTTGGTTGGTCATTCGGATTGATTAGTCCGGCACCAAACTTGACACTCTGTTATAATTACCTTTGTGGGTTCTGGTTTAGGTGTTTTTGTTTCAAAAGGCGGCTCTTTACAAGTGCAACATGGCTGGAAAGCCAGCCGTTCTTACTCGTGTTGTTGACAGTATGACTGACAACTTGCGACCAACTCGTGCAGAGGCAACCGATGTTGCAAATGCAGTTTTAGATGGTATGTTTATCCTTAAATATACTTCTTGATGGTGCTTCCAACATTTTATAGCGACAAGTGAGGGAAAAGCTATTTGTGGATCATATATTTTGTCATAACTTGTGGTTTCTTTTTCCGTTTTACTTTCTGCAGGAAGTGATGCAATTCTTCTTGGTGCTGAGACCCTCCGTGGTTTGTACCCTGTTGAGACAATATCAACTGTTGGTAGGATCTGTGCTGAGGTAGGCTCTATGATATATACCTTTTGTTTCATTTCGTTGTTTGCGTCTTATGTCTTATCCCACGCATCTCGCAACTATGTGGAACCAAATTGTGGCATGTTGCCCGGTTTTCTCATACACAGTTTCTTTACCTGTTCATAGGCAGAGAAGGTTTTCAATCAAGATCTGTACTTCAAGAAGACTGTCAAGTATGTTGGAGAACCCATGACTCACTTGGAATCCATTGCTTCTTCAGCTGTAAGTCTGTCGTCTGTGTAGACATAAGAAAGAGTTATAATTTTTTGGTTTTAAGACGCAAATTGCCTTCACAATTTGTTAATCTAGCTTAATTCACGCTTGGTCAGGTACGGGCAGCCATCAAGGTGAAGGCATCCGTAATCATATGCTTCACCTCTTCTGGAAGAGCAGCCAGGTCGATAGCATTCCCTTTGGCTTCCACTGTTTTTTGTCGCTTTGGTCTATTGACTCTGTTCATTATTGTCTAATGAATTGTAATTCCTTTGATCTCCGTGCAGGTTGATTGCCAAATACAGGCCAACAATGCCGGTTATATCCGTCGTCATTCCACGGGTTAAGACAAATCAGCTGAAATGGAGCTTTAGTGGAGCCTTTGAGGTATGTTTCGCCCTCTAATTCTCTCAATTTTAGAAATCATAGCTATTGCTTGTGGACTTGTTAATCTCACATTTTTCAACGAAAGCGGACTCCTTTAAATGGGCTGTATGATTGTATGAATGATTGACTGTGATTGTTTACTTCGCAATATCATACTCTATGGCGGTTTCTTATTTATAACATAGTAGTCACATATATGAAGTTGCATGCGAGTTTAAGGTTATTAACCCGTGTGACCACTTATCAGGCGAGGCAGTCACTTATTGTCAGAGGACTCTTCCCCATGCTCGCTGACCCTCGTCACCCTGTAAGTCTTGTTATTTTCTTCTTCCTTGGTATATATTACACCTATTCCTCAAATGTGGGTGCATGACTCATGTATATCACTCTTTAAGACCAAGATTGTTGCTACGACTTGTGCGTAAATCTTGAAGTTTGATGTTTTCTGGTTGAACATGACTGTCTCTGAGGCTCATACATGTCTCTAAGAGTTTTAATTGGAACTTTTGGGGGTTGAGATTCTAACATATGAAATGTTGTGATGTTGTTGTGTAAAGGCGGAATCAACGAGTGCGACGAACGAGTCAGTCCTGAAGGTTGCTCTAGACCATGGGAAGCAGGCTGGAGTGATCAAGTCGCATGACAGAGTAGTGGTGTGTCAGAAAGTTGGTGATGCATCTGTGGTTAAGATCATCGAGCTAGAGGATTAAATAAACCTGCCTCGCTAAAGTATTATAACAAATTGGCTGCATTTTGGTTCCGGAGTGAAGTATATTACCTCCGGGACTTTTGGTTCTTGTACTTAGGAGATTTGATATCTCTTAACTGTTCCCTTTTCTCTTGGCTGTATTTGATTACCTTCAGATTTAAGCTACGATAAAAGTATACAATGCCTAGCAATTATCCAATAAGCTGTGACATTCGCTTTCTTAACTCTTATTTTTTTGGATCGTGACTTTTTAGACTATTTTCACGTTTGATCACTGTAAACGACTCTACCAACAAGAATATTCAAACAAATATAAGTTGTAATGCCACCATACACCCAAACAACAACATCACTATCTCTACTTTTTTTTTTTTTTTTTGCGACTTTTGTTTAATAGTTGACCAGATACTTGACAGTTTCACCTCCAATAAAAGTGAATCCGAGCTTTTTTCGAAGCTCTAGCGTGCTGCATGTGTAACTATCCATCGAGATATGTTTTGTCTAGCGAATTTATAGTTAACTTTTTCATTTTAAACACGATAAATGATGATATTTTTAAGAAATCATTTTACTTTGTAATTTGGCAAAAGAAAATCGTAATTGTAATATTTTCTTTACACTTGTACTGATGTACATCAAGTAAAATAGTCTTGTTGTTTACATCAATTATTAGTCGCGCTTAATTTTTATGGTTGGTTTTCAATTAGTTTTGAAAGCTAAAAGCTGGGGACCAACATGTCTCTGATGGGTTGGACATTTAAGCGGGACATTCACGCTCGATCATGACTTGTGATTTTATGAATGATGAATAATCATGATGTTTTTTCTTTGATTTTTTTCCCCAAATTTCTCCCATCCAAACAATCCCATGATTCCAAACTTTACAACAAGTCGTTGTAAATTCTGATAACATTTATGTAAATCCATCGGTCACAGACTATAACATTTAGGTTTATCTCAATCCCAATCCCCATATTTAATCACATGGAGTTAATATGACATAACTAGAAAAGGACCGTGCATGGTGATATTTATTTATAAAAAATATCTTCTTAATAACTACATGTAAACAACTAAGATAATAGTTACCACATAAATTAAAACTTAAATAAAATGTTCAAACAAAATGTTAGGAATCCCACATCTAAATGAGACGAGACCTTGAGGCTTGAATGATACAAAAATGACATAGATATTAGTTAGATATTATTAGTAGTACTCTCCAATTGTTTGTTTGTTGATAAGAATTGGAATATTTCAGATATCGTTCTCTACTTAATAGTACAAGTTATATTCTGTCATTCATATGGACAAAAAATGAGATGAAACGAAAAAAAGATTAAAGATTATATACTAAAAATATTCTGGAACTTTACAAAAGAATTTGATTTTTGTGATCACTGTTATTTTGAGTTCCTAAAGACTTTTGTAGAAAGTCTATTAAAGATCCTAACAATTGGCACAGAAAAGAATAATAAATTTTGCTAAAACCAATAGTAACTACAGTAGAAACACATAAATTAATAAATATGATAAATTAATAAAATTTATCGGTTCTGAGTTGTACTAGTATCAAATATGACACAATTTAAAATAATACTTCCTCTGTTTCAGGAAACTTGATATTTTAGAAAAATGTATTTGCAATTATTTGGATGTATTTAGATGTGTTTTGAGTTCAGATACATTCAAATAATTGCAGATACATTTTTCTAAAACATCAAGCTTTCTGAAACAAAATAAGTAATGTTTTTGAAGCTCCTATGTATAATATAGTCCCAATAATATTATAAATTAATAATCATCATATAAAACCTTTTTATATATAGAACATACTAAAATATAAATAATGTTGTTTGCTTTTTTTTAAAGTTGTTTATTGCATCAAAAAAAAATTAAATGCAAGAAAGTTAGAGAATGATTTTGATAAAAATAAAAGCAATAATTTTGTATATCAACAACAGTGAAAGTTTGTAAATTTCATAAATCTCACACACCCATATAAAATATGAAAACTAAAAGAAAAAATGAACTTCAAAATAATATGACAAATAAGAAAAAATGTAAACCAGCAAATAAATACAGAAATATTGCAAAATTCTTATTTAATTTAGATAAAGTTTTATAAGATTAACATAATTAAAAAATAAAAATTAAACAAAATCGATTAATTAATAACTCTATACATTAATAAAATATCAAAATTTCTATATTATTAGTTTATAAAATTTCTACCGTACATGCGATTAAATTCAGATAAAATCTTAGACTTTTCTCAAAGTTGTTGAAAACTCAAAGATGATTGTGGATTCAACCATAAAATTTATTCATTAATGAGAACAAGTTGTAGATCGAGAAACAGTTCTAAAGAAGTCATAGTGTGGTAACGAACTTAATTTGTAGTTGTTAGTTGTTAATATTTCTATCATTCTCTAATGGTTATTAATGATATACTCCCTCTGTTTCAATATATAAGGGTTTTTAACATTTTTTTTTGTTTCATTTTAATTGGGATTTTAGAGTTTCTAAGCAAAATTAAATGTGTTTGTTTTATTTTTGATTATTTATATTCTGCAGGTTACTTTTTTATTGGTTGAAATGTTTTGGAATTGATGATAATATATATTTTATTTCAAAAAATACAAAAATTAAATGACTTCTTAACCCGTGTGCAAAAACCTTAAACCCCTTATATATTGAAACAGATGGAGTAAATAATAAGCTGAAAAGCGATACATGAGTCCTTTAATGGTCAAAAGATTCGAATTTTTTATGTATTTCGAAGAACGGTTGGACTTTTAGACTTTTCCGGTTAAGAAATTAAGTGTATGAGATTATAATTTCATAAATCACTCCATAAATTTCATAAATCACTTCAAGTAAACGTGTAATTTTGTTTCTGTTATTATTTAATCATACGAGTGATTTGTGGACAAAAATGTAATGTGTGTGGAAAATCCACCACAGTTACACGTATCAAACATTCACAGGAACAATACATATTTTTGGTTTTGAAGAATCTTTTTTTTTTTGGACTGACAGTTTCTTGCAAATGCTTTACACCAAATCAAATGGACGACTTTTCACGATTGTTCAGCGCATCTACGTGGCAACTGTACTCTTCGTTGGATCTTAGCTTTTCCCACGTCACATTTTTTCCGCTCTTTTTTTTTTCCTTTCTATAATATATATCTTTCCCTCACTTTCTCCGTTTCTCGCCATTGTCCAAAGATTTTCCGAGAAAAATCAACAGTGAGAGAGAAAAGAGAGAGAGAGAGAGCAATACATTCATAGAAAGCTTCATAAGTATCAACCTCACCGCCATGGCTCTCGGTCATCGTCGATTATCCATTCGACGTTTATAAGCGAGCGATTGCGTTTTCGTGGTGCTGTGTTGTGTAGTTCGGTCAACTATTTAGGAGGAGCGAGGTTTGGAGAGAGGTATGGGTTCGTCCTTGTCAAATCTGAACGACGGGACGAATGATTTGGCTACGGGACCTAGCCTCGGCGATATACCCGAGAGCTGCGTCGCCTGCGTTTTCACATACCTGACTCCCCCGGAGATTTGCAATCTGGCTGGCCTGAATCGTTCATTTCGTGGTGCGGCTTCGTCGGATTCTGTGTGGGAGACGAAGCTCCCGCCGAATTACCAGGATCTGCTTGATTTGTTCCCGCCGGAGAGGTATCATGGTCTCACGAAGAAAGATATTTTCGCTGTGCTTTCCCGTCCAATCCCCTTTGACGATGGTAATAAGGTAATTGCTGGGAGTTTCGAGATTCCTTTGTGATTTTTCGATGTATTGGATTTGGGAATTAGGGTTTAATTTCTTACTTTTGAGTTTTGGTTTGATTTTCTCTGAAGAAAGTTTCGAATTGATGAAATGATGTCTGTTTCATTCCAGGAACTATGGATTGATAGAGTTACAGGACGCGTTTGTATGGCGATTTCGGCGAGGGGGATGGCTATAACTGGGATTGAAGACCGGAGATATTGGAATTGGATTACAACGGACGAATCTAGGTACAGAATCGCTGATTGAATCTAAATAGATTTCTTTAGAGGATCAACAAGTAGAGATGTCAAGATCACTCGCAATACTTGGTTTGTGATTATGTCGTTTGAGCTGGATTTCGTGAGCTGCTGACCCTTGTTTTCTCAGGTTTTTCTCATAGGTGACTTAGAACAATTATCTCTTGTGCATATCAAAATTAAGACTTGAAAAGTTTGGTTTGTGTGAGGATTAATGTTTGATTAGTGTGGTTGCTTAGTTTGTGTTGGTGGGTGACTCTGCTTTTGAGATTTTATGAATGGCTAATATAGACAATGGCTGTTCTTCCCTAAGCTTTATGATTACAGATTTGAGATGCTATTATAGTGATGATTCATCTAGACTTTGCGAAATGAATAGGCTACTTACATAAAAAAACATCAATGGAACATTCTGCTGGAAAGCATGTAAATCAGCATCAGGTTTTGTGTGAGAGATTGCGTTACGCCATAAAAAATGAGATAGGTTCTTAGCTTAGATCGTCATAAAGATTCTACTTATGCTAATATACAAAGTTACAAACAATGCATCTATCAATGGTATCAGTTTGTTTTATGTTTGTGGCTGTGAAAAAAAAAAAGTAAAATCCTTTTTTTGAATCTTCCCTTGAACAGGTTCCAGGTTGTAGCCTTCCTACAGCAGATTTGGTGGTTTGAAGTTGATGGAACAGTGAAATTCCATCTCCCACCTGGCATCTACTCTCTGTCATTCAGAATCCATATAGGGAGATTCACAAAGAGACTTGGGCGTCGCGTGTGCAACTTCGAACAAACTCACGGCTGGGATTTAAAGCCGGTAAGGTTCTCGCTTTCGACTTCTGATGGTCAAGAGGCATCGTGTGAATATTACTTGGATGATTTAAAGAGAGAAGAAGCACTGGGGCATCACAAGCGTGGTTGCTGGATCGAGTATAAGGTCGGAGAATTCGCAGTGACTGGATCAGAACCATCGACTGAGATCCAATGGTCCATGAAACAGATTGACTGCACGCACTCGAAAGGCGGGTTATGTGTTGATTCAGTCTTTATAAACCCAATTGGTGGTTTGAAAGATTACAAGAAGAAAGCTTCTGTGAAATAGCTCGAAGAAAGAAGATCACACCAAAAAGCTAAAGGTTAATTATAATTGATGTTAATCTATTAGTGCTTGTTGTCGTCGTTTTTTTTTTTTAACTGTTTCCCAAAATTAGAGGGTATATCGAGTCGACGATATCGTAAAATTTCATTTATTATTGTGTATTTCATCGAGATTTTGTTGTTGTTTTTTTACTTCATACTCTCTTTTTGTTACATAGTTTAGGCAAGAGAAATCTTTTTCTGTTGTGTGTGTTATTCACATGTTTATAAGTTGGATGGCCAAAGACTATGACTCTCTGTATGCCTTTATCCACCAAAAATATCTAATATATTTATGTCTATGACTTATTCTAATTATTTTTGGTGTTTTAGAAAATCATATCCAACCAGAGATGATCGTGTGCTTAGGATTGGATCGGATCGGATCGGATCGAATAACTCAAGCTATATACAAGTTTAAATTATCAAAAAAAATCTCTCAATCAAGCTTATCCAGAAGTTCAAATGCCTGAAATATCAGAAAAAAATAGATTATCTGAAAGACAACGAGGCTACGGAAACAAATGATAACATGTAAGTGTGGTAAAATATGTACTATTTTCATTTTGTGTATAGTTAACATATTTTCATTTTATGTATAATCTACAACAGTTCTACACTCGTTTTATTATCATCTTTTTTTTTCTAAACGATAAAGTTGTTAGGTGTGTACAAGATATTTTGTTTTGAAGGTCTGATAAATTTGAGGAATTAATATATCCAGATTCCAGAGTTTTTGGATCAGTTTATAACAAACACATAACAATGAGAAATTTTGGAAAAATACCTTAATATAAGTTTTTATTTTGCAAAATACCCTAGTTTTTTAAGTTTAATATTAAAAAAAATTAATGAAAATTAAATAACAAAAAAGATTATGATATGATTTTGATTTTATATCATTTTAAACTGATAAATAATCCTAATTTATCTGCTAAAATATCTTTTATAGTTTTTTTTTTTAATAAAACCATTTTTTGGCATTTATGTTCACCATTTCTTTATTTCTTCTTTGTTATTGAAAGATAGTCATATTCAAACTTTGTTTGTGGCTCATAATTATGATTCATGGTGTGATTAATCATAGATTATATGTATGAGAATTGACTAGTTTATTAAAGACTCCAAAAAAAAAATTTGGTTAAACATAAATTTTAAAACAAAATATAGATTTAACTTATTTAAAATTTTAAATAACAAACATTTATTTATCTAGAAAACAAATATTAATAAAATTTAATTTCGAATTTTTTATTATATATAATTGTTTTGTTTAAATAAATTCAAAAGGTCTTTTTACATATCAAAAAGTGTAGTTTTCAAAACCAAAAAAAAAAAAAATTAGGGTAATTTTCAAATATTCATTCTTAAAAAGTAACTTATTTGATACAAGATTACAATTTTTAAAAACAAAAATTTAAGATGCCGACTTGGTCGGATGTACTAACTAGTAAAGATTCTATAGTAAATGAGTAATGTGAACCAAAAATATCATGACGAATTCAAAAGTAGAGAAAATAATAATGTTAAGGTAGGTCCGTAAATATCATAAAAAATAAATAATATAGCGGAAATAGGACAAGGACAGAAAAGCCAGAGAGTGGTGGTCTGGCTGAATTCGGAATAGCCATGAAAGTATCAGCCATCATCTGACCGAGCCGGACCTGAGCGGATGTGGTCAGATGCAAACCGTCCGGTTCAAGAGGTAACCCCATGGCGTCAACACAGTGCACATTCTCAAGCCCTGTCTCTAATTGAGCTCTTCTTACCGCCCCAAGATGTGGTCCTGCTCCTGTAGCTAGAGCCACCTTCAAAAATAAACATTATATAAAAAGAACGTAGTAGTATCATGTCTATTCTAGAATTTTTGGTACACGCCACAAAGCCAAATTGGTACACCAATATTTAGCTACAGGCTGGATTATATAGCACATTGAGTAATCACCAAATCATAAAAGATATAACAAAATAATAATATATTAAATACATTAAATCCGTAATTGAAGATTTGTGCCAAATATTAAAAGCCTTTCTGATTCCAATCTTTTCATGATTATAACTATTAAACTAAGGGAATCACAACATAAGTCGACATTCCACAAAAATTGTAACATTTTGCTGTGCTATATAATAGTATAACTTGTATTTACATTTCTTTATGCAACGTACCTGAATAATAGGAAGATTTGGATGTTGTAAATCATTTCTAAGATCATTGAAAAGCTTGACTAGTCTCTTCTTATAAACCGAAGCATCCAACATATCCACCGTATCCGACTCACCCTGATACCACAAAACCGCCCCGTACGAGCCGATACTAGCAACCGCTGCAGCTTTCGCCCTCCGAACCATCTCCTCATACAAAAACTCACCTTTTTGCCATTGACTTAGTTTAGTCCCACCGATAGAGCATGGAATCAAACCCACCTGACCAAACCGGTTAACCACCCGGTTTGCAAATGACATCCCCGGTCCCACACCATTAATCTTGTTAACGTCAATATCAACGTGGAGTGGCTCTTTAGCTTCTTCCCACTGGTGCTTCGCTGTGAAACGAAGGATCGAAGGGTTTGATCGGCATTCCGGCGGAATAACGCCGTCCCACACTGTGGTGTTCGTGGCGGTGTCGTTATAGACTCCGCCTCGACCCGCCATGTTGCTTTGTCCGGCCAAGAGAAATATGCTGATGTTTCTTGGGACAGTTTGGGATTGGACTTGTGGTGGAGAATGAATGAAAGTGATGATGAAGAAGAACACGATCTTGTTCATTGTTTTTTCGATATTTTGAGATTGAGAGTGAGATCCAAATTAGAGTTGAAGTAAGATGCAAGAGAGAATAATATTTTCTTCTTATTTTGTCTCTTTCTTTCTATTTTACTTAAAAATCTTTGTTTTTCTTTTTTTTTGCGGAAAGAAGAATAATTAGTTTGGCCTTAGACTTTAGTTGATACCTTTTCACACACAACTTGATCTTATAAAACTTATTTTTGATCTCGATACCTACACCTATGTATAAGATTTTAAACATTGATTAATCAATAACGTAGCATGACGGTAAAAGCTAAAAGGTGACAAATAAAATAGATATTCGTCATAAGAGAATGACGTAATCTCACTCATACCAAGAGTATTCATTCTATCGTCATACCAAACCGAGATTTCCATTCTGAAATGAAATATTGTACTTTGGAAGTTAACTGGATTTTTTCTTACTTGGTTCATGATTTTCTCAAATCCAACTATCCAAAGTCCAAATCCAACCAGCAAATCTCATTAATACGAAACAACAATATTATTAGGTCGAAAAAAATTTAATCTAATAAGTGGTATAAGTTGGTAACTATATGAGTAAAGTCGAAAGACTCACTTATTTGACTTTTCTTTGTTTTGGTCGCCACATGTTAACAAAATTCAAGTCATCGATGATTACTTGTTTAATTTCTTAAGTGTGTCTGTAATATTTACAAAATTATTTTATTTTTACGTGCCTGGGTGAGAAAAAAAAAAAAAATATAAATAAAAAATAAAGAGAAGATGGTGATGCGATTGCGCGCTATGCATGTCGGCGTGTGGATGGGTATGATGGGGTTCTTCACATTTTGTTTTATATGCACTTTTTCTTTTGGTAGGGATTCAAGTTTTCTTACGGCTTTCTAAAACGGGAATCTCCGTCTTACTCTCTACTTCTTACTTTTTATTCCTATTTCACATGTCGATTTCATGATAAGCTTACCCGATTGAATGAGGTGTGTAGAGGGAGAGAGACTAGTGAAATGAAGTTCATAAACAGCAAAATTCCCAGGTCCGAGATTATAAGATTTGCAAAAAGAGACAAAAACAAAAGACAAAGGTTTACGTTTTGCAGAATATTCAGAAACCAACATTAACTATTAAAAAAAGTAGCCAACTAGCGGAAAACAGAGTGACAAGAGATGGTTTTGGCTCTTCAGCGTTTGCCACCACCACCTCCCAACTTAGGACCCTTTGATGCAGCAGCAGCCTTGGGGATCTTGGCCTGAATCTTCTGTTGCTTAGATGCGAATTCTGCTTTCTTGGCCTTCTTCTCATCTTTGGTCTTCTTGATTCTTTCCTTGATGTCACTGTTGAATTCATTTCAAAAATCAATTACTTTTTAAACCATTCAAAAATATGTTTCGAATGAAATGAAATAAGAGAGGAAGACTAACCGGAGAGCAGCTTCTCTTGCCGCATCACGAACTTCAGGCTTCTCAGCTCTCTTCTTCTGAATCACTTCCAAGGTAGCACCAACAATGGACCTTGAGTATGGCTTCTTGGTCGCACGTCTCCTCTTCTTCACAGCCTCTTGTGCTGCGTCCTATTAACAGAAGAATTTTATCAGGGGCCAAAGTATAATCCAACATATACGCATTCACACAGATACAGAAACCAAAAATAAACAAACATTATAATTTTACCTTCTTGTGCTGCTTTCTGTACATGGCAGTCCATGTAATCTTAGATGGCTTCAACTTGTTGTGGAAGTACCTTTTGCACTTTGAGTTGGCAAACAAGAAAACCTGATTAACCATGGAAACAAAACAACCAAGTTTAGAGACTAGAGATCACAATATATATATATATATGCAATCATAAACATCTATTTGTTAAGCTCAAGAGTTATTAATAGAGCTAACCTGAGAATCAGATCGGATAAATCTGATACCCCTTCCTGGGTAAATCTTCTGGCCACTGAAACGACAAAGCTCCGTCCTACATTTCCAAACATAATCAAATGAGTCAGACACAGACAACAACATATGCAAATGAATGGTCTTTACGGTTGATATATCTCAAGTTATTTGACAGAAATGAATCATCCAATACCAAGTAGAGACCAATAACAGATGTTTATTTATGTCTCTTCACACATACATGTAGAGAAATGTATCAAATTTCAACAATATGTTACACCAAGAGAAAAAAATGGAGCAGAACCAGATCCATTTTCAGCAGAATATATCATCTCATCTTCGTCTAAGAACCCATGAAATTACAGTTACCCAGCTTTAACTACTAAACTATAACGAAAAAGCAGAAGATTTGATGAAATCTGATTGAGAAACAAAAGACAATCCCAATTTTCAGTGAATCGATGAAAATCCTTCCGATGGTGAAATCATGACTCATGGCACTGAGCTATGTCAATTAGATGAAGAACAAGAACGAATCGATAGAGAGATGAGAGATTTGATTACTTGAGAACCATGGTTGCTGATGCTCCTCGTCTTCTTCCTCCTCAGGCTGCTCCCGAAACCCTAGTCGACAAACCCTAACTCAATCGATCCTTATATATAAGAGACTACAACGAGAGTACCAACTCAAAGCCATTTTCGTTTATATATCTTTGATTTCATTAGCCCACACTTTATAAGCCCATTATACAGGCCCATACGTTTATTGACCCATACTTTTTTTAAACACATTTTAGTGGTGACGTCAGCATCTCCTCAATGATTTTTTTTTGTTTTCCATAGCCGACGGTAGAGGGAAACTTCTCTTTCGAGCTTAAAACGGTGACGTATCGTAAAGGTGGATGAAAGTTTGAAGAAGAAGTAGCCAAGCTCTCTCTGCACAAGCTTCCAGAAAAATAAAAATCAAAGAGAGATCCAAAAAATTGGTATTTCAATCGTCGTCGGATTCTCCGAGAGTAGAGAGCCAGAGTTTAGTTTCCCCTTTGCGCCTGGATCGGTTGAATATGGAGGTGGAGAAGTGGAGCAGCGACGGTGGTGAATACACGTCGGAGGACGAAGGGACGGAGGATTACCGGCGAGGCGGTTACCACGCCGTGAGGATCGGCGACTCATTCAAAAACGGTCGGTACGTTGTCCAGAGCAAACTCGGTTGGGGCCATTTCTCCACTGTCTGGCTCGCCTGGGACACTCAATCCTCTGTACGCACTTATCTCTCGCCAATTTTGTATTTGCTGGTTTTATACGAATTGCTTGAAGCTAATCCTTTCATGGAGAAGATTCTGTTTCGTCGACTATTCATGTTTCTTAATTTTGTTTCCCTCTTCTGTTCATTTTGCCCTTTGTGTTGTTCATCTAGTGAACAAAAACGAAATTGTGACCATTTCTCTTTGTTCATCTTTGAAGAGACGTTTGGAAATTCATATGAAATGTTTTGGATATTGATTTGGTTTGCTTTGTTTGTGTGTGTGATTTTCTTACTCAGTATCGAATTCTTGTTGAATGCACAGAGATATGTGGCTTTGAAAGTGCAAAAAAGTGCTCAGCATTACACCGAAGCTGCCATGGATGAGATAACGATCTTGCAACAGATTGCAGAGGGAGACACTGATGATTCCAAATGCGTTGTGAAGCTTTTGGACCATTTCAAGCACTCAGGTCCGAATGGGCAGCATGTGTGTATGGTTTTCGAGTACTTGGGGGATAATCTGTTGACGCTGATAAAGTATTCCGACTACCGTGGCTTGCCTATCCCGATGGTTAAGGAGATATGCTATCACATGCTGGTTGGGTTGGACTACTTGCATAAGCAGCTCTCTATCATACACACTGATCTGAAGCCTGAGAATATCTTGTTACCGTCAACGATTGATCCATCTAAAGATCCTAAAAAGTCCCGAGCTCCTCTTGTTCTCCCCAGTGATAAGGATAAGACAGTTGACTCCAATGGAGACTTTGTCAAAGATCGAAAGAAAGAGCTTTCAGGTCAGGGAAGTGCGGAGAGAAAGACCGTTACTGAAGTGGGATCATCGGTTAATGGAAAACTGAGTGCTGCAGAGAAATCGATTGAAGAGGATTGTCCTTCTACTTCTGCGGCGAATGGATTAGATGGTGGCGAGAAAGGAAAGCAAGGTGGTAAGAAAGGGAGTCGATCGAGTAGAAGGCACCTTGTGACATCTGTCGACCTCAAGTGTAAACTTGTTGACTTTGGGAATGCTTGTTGGACGTACAAACAGTTCACGAGCGACATTCAAACGAGACAGTATCGGTGTCCAGAAGTAATCCTTGGATCTAAATACTCTACATCAGCTGATCTATGGTCGTTCGCTTGCATTTGCTTCGAACTTGCTACTGGAGATGTACTCTTTGATCCCCATAGTGGAGACAATTATGATAGAGACGAGGTATGCTTAAGTTTCTATGACTTCCTCTTCTCTTGTTTTGTGGGATCTTTGTGTGGAAAGTGCTTTCGGAGCTTTGTTTATGCGAGTTTGGAGAATTTAATTTGCCTTTTCTTGCTAACAGGACCACTTGGCTCTGATGATGGAGCTTCTTGGGATGATGCCACGCAAGGTAATAGAATCATCTGCAGACACTAAGAAGTTAGATTTGACGATTCAAAGAAGTCCAACTTTGTCTCTGTTGTGTTTTGTAGATAGCACTAGGAGGCCGCTACTCCAGAGATTTCTTCAATAGACATGGTGATCTTAGACACATCAGAAGACTGCGTTTCTGGCCAATGAACAAAGTGCTTACAGAGAAGTACGAGTTCAGTGAGCAAGATGCAAATGACTTGAGTGACTTTCTTGTTACGATTCTTGATTTCGTCCCCGAGAAACGACCAACTGCGTCTCAGTGCCTGTTACATCCCTGGATCAATTCTGGCCCTCGCTCTCTACAGGCTTCACTCTCACTCAAAGAGCAAAAATCGGAAGACGAGCTAGATACAGGGGAAAAAAAGAGAGAGAACGAGGAGCAAGAAGCTGTGGAAGCTAAAATGGGAAACGTTGACATATCATCCCCAGACTCCAAACCAGGTACGAGCCAAAGCTCCTCTCCTAAGCAAGCAATTTGACTTGTGAGATTTGCCTGTTCCATGATTGAACGAGAGGAAAAATGTGATTTTTAAGAATCGACTCTGTGCTAGTGAGAGCTCGAAAGCCTCAAAAAGCTGTTTGATAGAAAGAAAACCAACTTGAGCTCTCGATAATTTCATATATGCCGAGTGATATCTTGTCTGTATACATACTTTTACGAATCCAAATTCCAGTTAACATATATATTTTTGATTGAACATATGATCTTTATTAAACCAATAAGCCACTGATTCTGATGTCGATGAAATTCAGTAGCTCCTTGTTCATAATCTCTGATTAGGGGTTTGTGCAAATCCTGTTTATGGGTTGGTGCTAGTGTTGTTACTTATAAGTTATAACACACCATGGCGATCAGTCAAGATAAAAGACTTGGGTAAAAGCCTACTGGTTCAAAAGAAATGGCTTGTATTTTTTATCCCACCGGATGAAAAAGGAAACAACGATAGACCTTAAAAGCGTAAAACAGAAGATGTTTATTAGAAATCAAGATAGCAAAATACAGTACATGACCAACAAAAAAAAAAAAAAAAAAAAACATNAAAGTCAGAGCAGAAAGCCTTTAAACACAATGCTAGCGTTTTGTTATTATCTCACAGCTTCCCTTTCTCTTCGACGGTGACTCTCCCCTTCCCCGTCTCTTCATCCATCCCTCCAACGTCGTTGAAAGTTTGACCAGTCATCTGATCCGACTTTTTCAGCGACGTCGCCACGTGTCCAGGCCTCGTATCTTTCACGTCAACCGTCACCGTCGTCTTCCCCGAGCCTTCGTCTCCATGCGCCTCAGCCGCCGCACGTGTCTCTTCATCAGACGTCGTCGTACCAGTGAACCTGCTCTTAATCGCTCCCGTCATGTTCCCTAACGCATCCAGTATCGTCCCCTTGCCTTCCTCACCTCTACAAAACAATTGATTGCTTTTACATTTTTTTTTTCTTTCTAATTTCAGTAGAATATCTATTGTCCAACACTCGTCACTTTATACCTCTCGACGGTGGAATCTTTCACCTCTCGGGCTTTTCCGGCGGCGGATTCCGTCTTTTCATGGCCCATTTGGCCAGCGTCGTCTTTAAGTTCTTTACCCTCAAGTCTCATTTCTTCCATTTTCCGCCTCGCTTCTTCTCCCGCCTCGTCCATTTTTTCCTATAAATTAACAACATAGATTTTATTACACGAGTAGTAAATAAATACATGTTTGTGTAAATAGCTCCTCAGTTAATACCTTGGCCGTGTCTTTGGTCTCTACGGCTTTTTGTTTAGTTTCTTCCGTCTTTCCCGACAAGAAACCCATAGCTCTCTTCGCCGTGTCCACCGCACTATCCTTAAGTTCACCAATCTTACTCACTCCCGCGTCTTTCCCTTCCGTCGCCTTCTCTGCCGTATAGTCTTTGGCCTCCGTGGACTTATCCACCGTATAGTCTTTATATTCCCCCATCTTCTCAGCCGTCTTGTCTTTGGCCTCAGTTGCCTTGTCCACCGTATAGTCTTTGGCCTCTCTTGCCTTATCTGCCGTATAATCCGCTGTTTCCTTTGCTTTCTCTGCCGTCTTGTCTTTGGCCTCAGTCGCCTTATCGACCGTGTAGTCTTTATATTCACCCACTTTCTCGCCCGTCTTGTCTTTGGCCTCAGTGGCCTTATCCACAGTGTAATCTTTATATTCACCCGTTTTCTCGGCCGTCTTGTCTTTGGCCTCTCTCGCCTTGTCTGCTGTGTAATCCGCAGTTTCCTTCGTCTTTTGCGCAGTACTGTCTCTAACCTCTCCCGCCTTCTCTCCGGTGGCGTCTTTCACTCCTGCCGCCTTCTCAGATGCAACCTCGGCTCCTTCTCTCGTTGACTCAGCAGCGTCATGACTTTTACCGATCACTGCTTCTTTAGTTCCCTGCACCGCCTTCATCACCGACCCTATCAGCCCTGGCCTATCTGGCTCGGTTGTAGTTGTCGTTGTCTTCTCCGGCTCTGTCGTCGTCGTTGTCTTCTCCGTCACCTTGTACGCCACACCGCCTTCTTTGTTGACATCTCTCAAATCGTCAGCCGCAAGCCTTGCAGCGGATTCAGCTCTCTCGGCCTTTGCAGCTCTCTCCGCCTCTCGTTGTCCTGACGCCATGATGTTTTACCTTGTCGTTAATTTGCTTGGATCCCAAGAAAGTTTCTAAAAGGTTCTTTGATTTTTTGAATATTTATTCGTCGTGTTCATTTAGTATTTTGAGCTGCTTCGTTGGTTTTATAGCAAGTGTTTTGGTTCTCATGAGATGCCACGTAATGACTTCGATAAAGCAAAAGCTGCCACGTGCGTCTGGTATTTCCTTATTTCCCATTTTTATCTTCCAAGTAGCCTTTCGCGCGACACGTATCCGAGAAGATCGTTCTAGCGAGGAACCATGCCATGTGGACTTTTCATGCAACGAGAGAGTTCCTGAGTTAACGTGTAAGCAAGCAACACTTTAAATTATGATTTTAACAGTACGGCGGGCAGGGCAATACAAATTGGAGAAATCAGCCTACATAACCGAAAAGCTATAAAATTACAATTTTCTAACCGGTTAATAATATATCTAGCGAAGTCTTATTGCCATTTTTTTTATACTGAAAACGCGTCTATTATTTAGTAATCGTAGAAAAGTAAAAAAAATAAAAAATTGTGGAAAAGTAAAAAAAAAAATGTCATTCACTTACACCTCCGAAAGCCAAGAAAGAGGAGAAAAAAGGAAAAAAAAAAAAAAAATCGAGAAAACTTCAGTACCACATATACACACGAATTCGCCTCTCCAGCAAACTTTTCATCATTGTTTTTTTCTTCTGACTAAATCCATAAATAGTCTGCTTAGCATTCTCATTATGCTTCTGATCATCTATTAGGAAGGACACCAAAAAGAAATGGGGACTTTACTCTGTCGTTGTCTTCATGGTTTTATTTTGCTTCTTGTTCTGTTTCTTTCCTCCGTCTTTTGTTTAGCTTCAAAGATGGAAGTTCCATTACACGGTCACGGAAAACGTACTGTCTGGCACCATTCATTCCCCTCGTAGTGACTCTGGTGCCATATACACAGTGTGCGTGGATACTAGCGAGGTTGAGGGTAAGATGATGCCACCGGATTTTGATTGGCAACAAGGAGATTTTATCTCAGCGATCAAATTCGCCGACTATGGCCAAGCCACTGGTGCTTGTGGAACATATAAACGCGGAAAATGCGGCGGACGCAATACATTGAACATTGTCAAAAAGGTAATGACTCTTAATTTGAAAGGGGAAAAAAGTTTTTTAAATAATTTTAAAGGGGAGTATGATTGTTCTTCTGTTATTATATATTACTTGTGCAGAGATGTATTGGAAAAAGGAAGTGTGAGTTGCTTGCTCCGGACAAGATTTTTGGTCCGAGTAACTGCAAGGGAACTATTAGACTCGTTATTGAAGCCACTTGTACAAAACCTTAGGGTTCTCTTGTTTCCTACGTTATAAAGTCTTTTTTTTGTTAGACTCGTTCCATTAATATTGCCTTATTGCATTTTTTAATTGATTCTGCACTGTTCTATTTTCTTGTTTGTTCAAATTGTTTCTAATGATCATAATTATGTTGTCGATCATGTTTCAAATAACTTTTTGTAAATTGTAATCGACCAAGTTAAGAATTTTTTTTTCGCTTTACTTTAGTTAAAGGTTATTTTCATGAATGAAAAGGAGCGGTTTACAAAAACAATAGGTGTGCAGCAGATCGAAACAAAGAAATTGGAATCTATAGAGCCAAATGCACAGTAAGATCTTCCAAGAAAGGCCGAATGAAATTGTCTACAATAGTAACATAGTAGTTACATATACATCGATTACGATAACTAATTATGCAAAATTTTGTAGTAATTGATTTTCACTCCATATTTGCAATATCACTTGTTGAATCATCACTTTCAAATTATGAAAACATTGTTTTTCAAAAGATTTAGATAGGAGAAATACATGTGTAACATCAGTTACGAACTTACGATAACTGATAAAAATATTTACATCACTTGTTGAATCATCACTTTCAAATTATGTCAATGATAATTCACTAATTGTTATGGGTAATAGATGCCCATTAGATCCATATGTGGATGCCCAT
>OVBJ01001107.1:0-20841 GCA_900406535.1 Noccaea bulbosa
AGAAGTAAATGTGAAAAACAAAAAAGTAATAAGCTGTGAGGAAGAGGGTAAAAGAGTAAACTCAAAGGGTGAAAGTCCACCTTTGTCAATAAGTGTGTCATTGTGTAAATTGAAAGATAAAAAGTGTGTCTGAGTGTAATATTCTCCAATATTGACAATCAAATAANATTTCGTGGAAAATATCGCGACGGAAGTTGAGATTAACGTTGAACAAACTTGAAACCGAGGAGGAAAAGAAGAGGGTTTCGAAAAGAGAAGCAGAGAAGAAGCAGGAGATTACTAATACTTTGCCTTTCTTTGGGATCAAGCAACGTGTGCAGCAATTGAAGGACAAGTTAAAAATGAATCGCTTTGAGGAGACTCGAGTGGTTGGTGTTGTTGGCATGAAAGGTATTGGGAAAACCAAACTCGCGGAGATGTTGTTCGAGGAGAAAAAATATGAATTCGAGAGACCAATTTTCTTCAAGAATGATTTCCGCAGAGGAGTAGAGAAAGGCAAGAAGCTCAACCTGCTGTTAGAGCTCTTCTTGCAAAGTATTTTGAAGACGGAGAATGTGAAGATAACTATTAACACTACACATGAAGATGTGAAGGAACATCTACTTGAAACCAGACATTTTCTTGTCTTGGATGACTTGAGTTGCAAGGAAGAGATAGTGCATCTTTTAGGAGACCGCGGTTGGATCAGACAAGGGAGCAAGATAGTTATCGTGACAAGCGACAAGTCACTGGTAGAAGGACTCGTGGATGATACTTACGTTGTCCCAGGCTTGAACGAGAAGGAAGCGTTAGACTGCTTGAATCATCACGCTTTTGGAGGCACCACACGTTCTGCTGAGGAGAAAGAAAACTTTTTGACATTATCAAGAAAGTTTGTGGATTACGCTAAAGGAAACCCATCAGCTCTCATGTTACTCGGCAAGGATCTTTTCGGAAGAGACGTTGGTGCATGGGGATCCATACTTGGCACACTCGAAAAGAGTCCCAACAAGAACATTCAAGATCTCTTGAGCTCATGTTACGAGAGTCTTAATGAGAAGCAGAAAGAGGCCTTTCTTGATATCACATGTTTCTTTAGATCACATGATCACAAGCTTGTGAAAAAGATGGTGGATTCATCATGTGGCGCCGAGGATAGGAGCATCATCAAAGATCTCGCTGACAAGTTCTTGATTGAAATCTCGGGCGACCAGATTGAAATGAATGGCTTGGTGTATACACTAGGGAAGAACCTGGCTTCACAAGACCAGTATTGGAGGCTTTGGTGTGAACAAGATATTATCAAAGCCTTGGATAAAATAATGGTGAGAGACCAAAAATAGACTCATGCATGTTCCAAATATTACTCATTAATGTATCTCTTCTAACTTTGATCCTAACAGTGTTTTCTCTTGCTTATATATAACCAAAGGATTTCTCCGGAGGTGTCAGAGGTATTTTCTTGGACATATCTGAAGTAGTAGAACCGAAGAGACCTTTACGGAATAAAGCGTTTGACGGTATGAAGAAACTCCGATACCTGAAGATATATAATTCTTGTACAAGTATCCTTACATCCGACAGCAAATTTATCATCGGGAACGGGCTTGAGTTTCCGTTTAAAGAGGTTCGATATCTTCACTGGCTGAAATTCCCTTTGGAGGAACTTCCAAAAGACTTCCGCCCTAATAATCTTGTTGACCTCAAGCTTCCTTACAGCCATATTAAACGGCTATGGAATGGTGGCAAAGTACGTTTATTTTTCTCAAACATATGTTTATTTTTGTTTTTTTATTTAGGATGTGAAGAACTTAAAGTGGGTTGATCTCAATCACTCAATCAAAATTGAAGACTTGTCAGGTTTGATAGGAGCGGTAAATCTTGAAAGATTAAACCTTAAAGGCTGCAAAGGATTGGAAATATTAACGGAGGAGATGTTGCAAAGTATGACGAGCCTTGTTTACTTAAACCTTAAAAGCTGCACAAGTCTAACAACTCTCCCAAAGGTCAATATGAAGTCTCTGAAAACACTTATCCTAAGTGGTTGCTCCAGTCTTGAAGAGTTTCAGATGGTTGCAGATAATCTAGAAGCTCTATACTTGGAAGGTACGGCGTTAAAAGAACTTCCTGAAGCCACCAAAGACATAAAGAAGCTAGTCATACTGAACATGAAGGACTGTACAAAGCTAGCAAGTGTTCCTGATTCTCTATTAAAGCTTCAAGAAGTGATACTCTCTGGTTGTTCAAAGCTCCAGAGTTTTCCCGATTTCAAAGAGAACATGAAAAAGTTGCGGATTCTGTTACTTGATGGCACTGCAATAAACAAGGTTCCTAAGTCTTTCCCTCTGGTATGAATGGTTTGTCCTTATTGCGACGGCTTTCCTTGCGTGGAAATGTTATGATCCAAACCCTTGAAGATCACATCGGCCAACTTTATCATCTGAAATGTCTTGACTTGAAGGATTGCAAGAAGCTCATATCTCTTCCTGTTCTTCCACCAAACCTTAAATGCTTAGATTCACATGGTTGTGACTCGCTGACCACAGTCGCAACCCACTGGCCTTTCTTAATGTGACTGATCATATCCATTCCACATTCATCTTCTCTCAATGCAACAATCTTGATGAAGTTTCCAAGAGCTGTATCATCTCCTACATTCAGAAAAAGAGCCAGCTGATGTCTACTGCACTTAGCCGCTATAATTTGGTATATATATATCCTTCTTTTCTCAAAAACTTGTTTAAAAATCTGCCGTTTTCGGAGTTTCTTGTGGTGATTCTACTTTTCTTTTTGCAGGGTTCTGTTATGGAATCTTATACCGGAGCTTGCTTTCCTGGGTGTGAAGTACCTGAATGGTTCAGGTACAAAGACTATGGATCAAAGATAGAGAAAAAATTAGCCAAACACCGAAGTGAAAACCGGTTTATCGGGATAGCTCTATGTGCAGCTGTCTCCTTCCAAGATTACCAAGATCAAATCAAAAGGTTTCATACTGAAATGCACCTGTGAATTCAAGAATGGTCTTTTAGGAGTTTTAGCTGCACGTTAGGAGGATCTACAAGACCACGGATCGAGCCGCGGAAGATTGAATCAGATCATGTCTTTGTTTGCTACACAAGCTTGTTGCAGATCAAGAAACAGAGCGAAACAGAGGATAAGAAAGTGTGTAGTAGCTCTACTACAGCTTCCTTTAAGTTCCAAGTGATTGATTGTGAAGGTGAGTGAGCTAGTAAAGTGCGAGGTGCTAAAATGCGGTTTCAGTATGGTGTATGAACCAGAAGGAACTGATCATGATAACGTTTCTTGGGAGGTGAATCCTGATGGATCTCCAGTGGTGGACCACAGTATCCATGAAGCAGATGAAATTTCCGCTGATGATGATGAGGGACAACAAGAAGAACAAGAATCTTGCACATCTTTAGAAGAAAACAATGGCAGTGGCAGCCTTGAAACAAAGGATGATTCAGATCAAAATATGGATGACCAAGTAATGTCACCCGAAGCAGCTTCGACAACGGTTCTGCCTGAATCAAACTCTCTTCCAAATGAAAATCTTGAAGCAGCTCCAAGTATGCAAAAATCTCATTGGACTCGGATGAGAACAAAATGGTTAGTAAACCAGCGTCAATTAGTACAAAGACGGAGAGGAGATGTGGGCTTATTGTGTCTCTTGAACTAATGGAATTGTATCTTCACTCTTCACGTTTCTTTATTAGTTAGTTTCTTTAATTGTGTGTGCGTGTGTGTGTGTGTGTTTAAGACACAGTTGTTCACAGAATCACAAAATTAATTCCACGAAATTCTCCTAGTGTACGATGGCATGAAAGTTGTCTTGAAATAAATTTGAAAGTTTCCTCCTCTTTTGGTCAAAAAATCTGAAGCTAAATATAGATAAAAAACATGAATAAGGATGTAGCAAAAGGAGCGAGTCTTTAGCATGTCCTACGAGTGCGGTTGGCCATAATAACCAGAAATCTCTTCTACAAATTCTAAATTTTTCAATAATACAAAAGTAGTACAACACAAACAAACAAACTGTGCAAAAACAATTAACGGAAGACATTTCTTGAGAGGTATAAGCTAGTTATATAGAAAGACCCGTTACGTATATATAAAGATAGGAAAAGAAGGGAAATGGCCGGACCGGGACAAGCGGCAAGACAGTCGAGTGAAGTGTTGTGTCAGCGGCGATCATTAGGAATATGTCCCGTGAGAGCGGCAGCTGTTGGAGCGGTGGTAATCGGTGGACTTGGCTACATGGTTTTGTATAGCAAGAAGAAGCCTGAAGCTTCCGCAGGTGATGTCGCTAAAGTTATATCAGGCGTCTCTGCTACTACTGAGAACACTCGTCCTCGTGACTAAACACTCGCCCTCGTAACTTATATACTATTTTTGAATCATATATAAATGTTATCTTTTTTTAATGAAATGTTTAATGAATCTTCTAAATATTTTTAAGCATTATTATATATTTGAATTTATTGTTCAATTAGTTTCGAAGTCAAACCTTTCAAGTTCAGATTATTTTCTCTTATAAATCATTAGAAAGTGCTAATCGTCTGTATACTTGCATGGTACTAAAAAAAAAAAAAAGTGTATTACTACAAGTTTTGTTATTGTAAACAGAACGGTTAATTTGTGCAATCTAAAATATACATTGGTTATAGTCTACTGCCTTTGAAATCACATTTTTTCAACTTGACGATTTATAAACCGTCTAACTGATCATATAAATAACCATTAATTCAAGAACTGAATATTATTTTATATAAAAAGATAATTGAATAGTATTGAGTCTATGTAGCGTTTTACTTTTAAACATATTTATGCCATTGAAACATTAGAAACCTAAAAACTCGAGTATTAGAGAGTGTAGAGTATTGTATTCAAGCTATTGAATGAATATATATTGAAACGTTACATGAATTTTCTTTAAAAACACCATCAAACAAATATTAAACTCAAATGTTAAACTATAACATGATCAAGCATATATTTTGATTTTTGACTAATCAACAAATACAAAAAAAAATAGTATAATACGAAAATAAAGGGATTCTTTTATTTATGAACGATAAAACATACATATTACAGACACAAACAACATTAACATTTCACAAAATTCAAAAACATCTCGACATGACTTTCCCACAAACAAACACCAAAACGAAACAAACTTCAAAAACAAACAACAACAAACAGAACACCAAAAGCATGGCAAATTAAACCCCCCACCCACAATATATCACTTTGTTGCTAAAGTTGAGTCACCTTCAGGGGACTTGTTCCCTGGCTTCATTATCTTGACTTCCTCTTTTGAGCATATGAATATTTTCTTTACCATCTTGCAAAACTCCCTGCACACAAAATCAATCATTTTATTAATTTTCCTAACATTAAGAAAGAAAGAGGGAGAGAGAACTATATATAGAGAGAGTGTAGAAACGTACGGCCATGGATCATCTCCAACAAGTATCACATCTCCCTCATTATCCTTGAAAACAATTTCCCATTGATTGTTCGTATGGAGCTCGTCTTTGAGATCAAAGAATTTCTCCAGTTCATTGATCAAGTGATTGTATCTCACAAGACCACAACTCTTCTTATGCCTCTATCTTGCATGAAAACCTGTTCAATAACCATATTAATAACGTTAAGCAGAATCTTTTAAGAAGTTTTTTTATTTAAAAGCATATATAATGTATTAGGAAAAAAAATGAGGATGTTAGTATATATAAAATTCAATTTCTTCTTCTAATGAAGATAATTTTGAATAATACTTGTGTTCTCTTATGTTCTAGTTATACATTAAGAACGTAACATGATGATTTTTTTCCATACCTTGGTACGACTTTTGGTAGATATGATTTGCTTCCTTTGGTTTTCTTTCGGTGATGTCAAAGTTTGGATTTGGTCAAGCTTTTTTCCCTCCGAGATTCTGAAATTTTTAGCTTTTTGGTATGAGCCATTTGGTTCCATGGGATCTTTCGTCATCAGATTAACTCCAAACAATTTGTAACTAGCGGTAGCATCGGTGGCCATCTTTTCTTTCACGGGCAGAACCATTTGGTCGTTAGAGTTCACTTTGGAAATGGTAGGGACTGAGTGGTTCATCAACCAACTAGATGGAATCTTGGAATCGTCAGTTGCATTACGATAACGACACTGAAATATCGAAGAGGTCATGCTTGATTGTCCAATTTCCTGACCTTGAGTCAATGTAGGAGTCCAAAGTTTTGAACCTACAGATAAAAATAGAATGAGAAATGTTCGCAAGGAAACTTTAAGTTGTTAAACAATATTGCCTTACCAATTTCATTATTAGTATCACGTGAACGTTAATTTGCTCTTGAGCAAAGCTGATTGGAGAATGTTTGATGGATGTGCTAACAGCTCAATATCCCAGGGTGAAACCTTATCAGGTCTTGGAGTTGATGCAGCCTTATAGAAGTCAATGTAGGAGTCCACAGCTTTGAACCTACAAATAATTATAGAATGAGAAATGTTCGCAAGGAAACTTTAACTTATTAAAAAATATTGCCTTACCAATTTCATTAGTATCACGTGAACGTTTATTCCTGAGCAAAGCTGATTGGAGAATGTTAGATGGAGATGCATAATGCTCAATATCCCAGGGTGAAACCTTAGAACATCTCCAACCCTCCTCTATAATTGCCTTTAAACTCTATTTTTGATTAAAATGATCTCCAACCCTCCTCTATAATTGACTCAAAAATAAGGGAAATCCACTTTTTCCTCTATATATAGAGGATTTCTATTTCTTCCTCTATTTTTGAGTTAAACTTTTTTTTTACATAATAGTCTTTTAGTTTTTAAATCCTTTTTTTTATAACTTAAACAGATAATAAAAATTATTTATTTTCATATTTATAGCTAAAACTAATAATGGAACATTATTTTACAAAATAACGTAATTTATGTGACATAAATTGATTAAAACAAGAAAATTTTAATTCAAATAGTATGTTAGTTTATGGAAATTTTTGTACAGAATAAAATTGTTGGGGTTAATTTGTAAAATTTAGAAAGAAAAGGTATTTTATATTAAAAAAATAATTAGAATAATATTTTTTAGAGTAAAAAATAGAGAAATACATTGGAGAGAAACACTCCTCTATTTTTGAGATCCTCTATAATTGAGTTAGAAATAGAGAAATACATTGGAGATGGTCTTATCAGGTCTTGGAATTGATCGTCCCATTTCACCTAGAAAAATAATGTTATTACTCTTTTGGAATAATTTTCTATAAGAATGTAGTAATAAAAAGTGGAGCTAGAAGAATCTCACTTCTAAGCTTCGCCATTCTGAAATCTGAATCCTTCCAGTCAGAGGAGAAATCTTTTTTTCCTACAATTTCCCCAGAATATCTTTTGCCATGGAAACAAAAAAAAAAAAAAAGAAAATATTAGTAAACACATTTTGGAGAGAAAAACAATTATATTAGTAAACACATTTTGGAGACAAAAAAAAATAAAAATTGTTCAAGTTTTACCTTAATTCAGTAAAATCATCACCTTCAAACCGCATCGTAAATCTTGAGCCTTTATTGAACTTGTTCATTGCATCTACAAATTTTTCATAGCTGATGACGAATTGGCTTGACCTATATTATCATATCAATAAAAAAAATATAAACGGTCCGCACTCACTTCAAGAATTGATCAAGTTTGAGAAACTTGTTACCTCTCCGTGTATGTTTTGTGTTTGTTCCGTTTTTTACTTTAAGGGCTTTTGCAGTGGCGAAGCTAGTTTTAGGAGACATGGGTCGCTTCACGCTTGACTGATGTGAATTTTATTTTATAAAAAAACACATGTATATAAAATATGATCAAATGTGATAAAATAAGCTTGCTGACCCATGTCTGTACGTAAAACAGTAAAAGACGGTTAATATCATTTTGATCCTTGTTAAAACATTGGCTAGCTCCATCACTGTGCCTTTGTGTGCTCTGTTTCTAGAGCTGTAAGTTTGTCCCTTTGCCAAACATCACCTAATAAGTCAATAACATTTTTAACCGAAGTTGTCGAAACAGCCCGTTAAACCTAGTTCTATTTATTATTAACTTTAATTTATTAATAAAGACAAAATGGGTCCATAGCTCAGTGGTAGAGCATTCGACTGCAGATCGAGAGGTCACCGGTTGGGCCCTTAATATTTTCCGCCTTGTATCTATTTTTTTTTAATTTTTTTTGTTGCTCAGTTCTGACTTTCTGATCCTTATTGGGCCATATTGGCTAGAAAAGTATAAGCAAATCAGATCACTTAAGTGAGCTTTCGATCCCTCACGTCTGATTTTTAGTATCAAAAAATACAATGTACTCCTTCCGTTCCGGAATATAAGATGTTTTAGGATTTTTTTTTTGTTACAGAATATAAGATGTTTTAAAATTTTTAAGGTACTTTTTACAAACTTCAAAAACCATTAATTAAAAGTAATTGAATTATTGAATTTCTATTGGTTAATATTTATTAAAAAGTGGTTTGATTAAGAAAATGATGTATTAATTGTTAAACAATAAATATTTCCTAATTTGTGTGAAAACTTTAAAAAATCTTATATTTAGGAACATAGGGAGTAAGAAACACTAACTAGTCATTTAATTTGACTTTCTGCAATGTTTTTACTTTTTAGGGAGTGAATTGTTTAGTTTTTTTTTTTTTCTTTTTTTTTTTTTTAACTGCAACTTTCCCATTCTCTATTTTGGAGTGAATTCGCTGATATATTTACTTTGGAGCATTTGAAGAGTACTGTGTTAGCAGATGACGCCCCTATGGCCCTATAGCTATGTCTTTGTCTTCAACATATGAAATGACGAAACTTATAAATCGAGATTCAAGCTCCTCAAAGAATTATTGCTCATTACGATTCCTATAAATAATATAAGTGATGTGTGTTCGTTGCTTGTTTGATTACATTCAGCAAATTAATAGTGTCATCTGTCTCTGTTTCTTTGACAACCTTCTCCTTGTGGTTCTCTACTACTCTAAAAAACTTTCTTCGGATCTACGTCACTCTAATGCTAGGTTCCAAACATGTGGCATCAGCTTCAAGGATGCGTAACCAAGGACGATGTCTACACAAATATTATTTCTTTAATGCTTTGCATTACTGTTAACCGATTCACGAATGTTGTTTAGCCCTATTTCTCTACGAAGTTAGTACTGCTGAAATACACAAATTTAAATCCATATTAGGGATTTTTGAAAGTTCATGTGTTTATTTTGGGCACCGCACTTTTATATGACTAAAAATAATATAAATGTGTCCTTTTTTAACAAAGAAACACACAAAGTATTCAGTTTACAAGAGCTGTGAATATGGACAGCGGCTCATGGACAAGTCTATGTCCAAATGATTACGGACGGACATGGACAAACTCATTTTCGACATGGACATAACTTGATATATATATATGTTCAATTTAGTCCATAGACAAATGTGGACGAACATGTGTGGATATGAGCTGTCTAGTAGACATAAAAACTTATGTTAAATTGATTTCAGGCAAAATAATCATTTTTATATTTTGCACACAGAAAAAAAATCGAATTTCAAAAGAAAAATTACATAACCAAACTTTTTTTTTTTCTAAAATAGGCCAATTTAGATGGACATCGACACAGACAATATTTTGGCGGACATTATTTATCCATAAAGCATAATGAATATTATTGGATGGATTAATATGGACATAAACAACCATATTAACAGCTCACCCAATATATGTTTAGGCAACAAGCCAGTAATATTATAAGCTGAAGAGTGTGTATATTCATTAACAAAATATGATTTTTTTATTAATGATTTAGTTGAGGTTTAAAATGAAACGACAAACACTTGAAAGTCTTGAAGAGTGTTTTCATTAAATTTCCATTTCAATAAGGTCACGGGATTTGACCAAACATAAAAATAAGGTCACGGGATCTCGTATTCTCGTTATTGAGAGTTTTTTTTTTTTTGGTAAAAATTCTCCAAGTATTTAGACAATACAAAAGTAAATAACGGTGATATTCCTCATGTTGATAGCTTACTGATAATGCAACTCCAAAATTAATATAATAAACGGAATCAAACACATTATTGGTGCAATCCCACGGGTCATATTAATTATTTGTCCTTACGTAATATGAGGGGTACGTATATTTCTTGAATGGTGATTATATTCTGTACATGCTATATTTTATATTAATTATATGTATATTAGTATATATAATTTTATAATATGTATATAATTATGAAGAAAAATCACTTGGACTCCGAAGATTTTCAGTTGAGCCATACACATGCATTATTATCAGAACGCAACTATATTGATGGCATTAATATGATTATATAGAAGAAGAAAATAACACGAGTGTATTGTAGGTGAAAAACAAAATAGACAAAAATTTAAAGGATGAGGATAGGTAGTATACAAACAGCGAGGAGTATCACATGCACTGATTAGAGCATTACGAGACAACGAAGAGACTGTTTGATCAATCCTTGTCTAAGAGTTACTTTTCTATTTATAAACCCATCATGAACCAAAACAAGTCAAACCAAACTCAAAGTTTCATTTCAATCTCGCTGTTTCTTTCCTTTTTCTTTTTCCTTTTTTTTTTGTTCATTTTTAGTTTCTGTGAAGATGGGGAATTGCTCTCACAGAGCAGTATCCGATGTTGGTGGTTCTTCAGTCACCGTCATTCAGGCAAATTACAAAAACACAATGGAAGATTATTACAGAAGCCAGAGTTTTAGCTCGTTGCCGGTAACCAAGGAGAAAACCCTAGGGTACCTTGTTAGGCAAGGTACTGTAAGCCCTAAAAGAGTTGGACCAAAGATACAAGTGTCGCCGCAGAGAAGAAGAAATGGAGTTTGGAAAGCGAAAGTGGTGATCGGAAGTAAACAGCTTGAAGAAATTTTAGCGGTTGAAGGTAATACACACGCTTTGATTGATCAGCTTCGGTTTGCTGCAGCAGAAGCTTTAACTTCTTCTTCTTCAACATCTTCCTCGGAGATGGTCGGAGGTCGAAACTTATTGTCTCGATCCCGAAAAAACAATGAGAACTATTTCTGTTAGGTTTCGATGATCGCAGGGTTTTTTCTTTCTGGAATTTCTTATTTATCATTGTAAGCAAAAAAGTGCATACTGTACAAAATGTTGAAAATATATTCAGAAAAAACAAAATATTGCTTCCAGATTCAGTTTTTGGTTCTCCGATTTTTCATTTTGTGATATATAAAAAACCAAATACTATTAAATAGTTCTTTTTTTTTTTTACATCTGCTGTTAAACAGTTCTTAATCATAAAGATTTTGGCTTCGGGCCAATTTGAATTTTTGTCGTTTAATTTTCTTGAGTTTGGTTTGATTTACGGTTTGTTCAGATAGTGAAACTGAATCATTAATTTCCTCTTCAGTTCGATTGTTTTTTGTCTAGTAGAGTTTCGGTTCAGCTGGAATCCGTTAAACCGAAATAACACATTACCACAAGTTCTAAAGAAACGCAGTTACATCACCACCACCACAATAACATTCGTACACATGTATTTTGATAAGAGAGAATCACATGTTCTTCAGACGCGCGATTCCATTTTCTTGACAGCTTTTTCGATGGCTGGAATGTTTTTCTTGAACGTTGACCATTGTTCATCCGTTAAGCTTATTCCTGGACACATAGAAAGACAAAATTTACAATGGACCATGGCACATCCCTTGAACAATGGTTGTCCTTCTTTTCATAGTAATTAAATATCAATTGTTAAGAAATGAAAGTTAAACTATATCTAAAATCCAAATTACGGTTCTCATAAGGATAAAACCGAATCTACATCAAGAGTCAACCAAAAGAACGTGTTCAAGTCATATATATAATAATTCAACTTTAGCAGACAAAATGGTTTTTACTTTTTAGTATAGAACTTGTTACACTCAAACGAATAGAACCAAAACTGGCTTCAAATTTCAGTTTGATGCAAATCCAAAGGAAAATGTAAGAAATTTGGGGGTATTTGGCTCACATTTTCACAGTAAACACACAATATGTTCAAATCCAAGATGCAATTTGAACACAAGTAACTAATTTAGCAGTAAGAATTTCAAAAGGAGCAGAGCAAATCAACAATTTTCAAAACAGATTGTTTAAAGAATTAAGAGAGCTTAAAAGTGAATGTATTTGTATGTACCTTTAGAAGTAGGAAGCTCTTTACCATCTTTCTTGTAATACTCTCTAATGGAAACCAAAGTCTTTCCTTTAAACTCCTGAATCGTCACTCTTCTCTTATCCGTAAGCTGACAAAACCCACACAAATCAGTAAATTCATCAATCCGATAAACTAAATTGGATTATAAATTCCAGAGCAGAGGGATTCGAAACTGAGATAAAGAACAGTGAAGGAAATTTGAAACCGAACCCGGCAAATGATGAGATCTCCGGCATCGTCGAACTCTTTGTTTCCCTTACGTCCCGCCTCCTTAGCTCCATCTCCTTCTTCTTCTTCTTCTTCCTCATCTTTCTCCGGTTGCTCAGCTTCTTTCGATTTCTGTTCTTCGAGGAACGATTTCACGACTTGTCGTACACAAGCCTTGTGAGATTTCTCAGAGAGATCGATGCCGAGTCTCTCCGAACCGAGTTTACGGACCTTGAACTCTGTCATCTCTGCCATATCCGATTCATTCAGAATCTCCAGCACCGTCTTCTTGATCTTCTCCTTCATCTCTTCCTCCATTAGGGTTCTTTTTTGGGGGTACTTTCTCTGAGAGTTTCGTCGGTGTTTGTAAAACGGAGATTAACCAAATCGGGTAATCGGAAAGTTTTTGAGGTTAAACGGTACCGTTTCAGTGATCTTATTACGTGGCATCAATCAGGATTAGGTCACACTCTGGGAAAGTGAAAAGTATGCTTACGTGAACCGATATCTTTATCTAAACCGGGGTATGCTCCTTCTGATGACAATCTGTTCGGTACGGATTCAAATTGCGTAACCACAACCGCAATCTGAACCGGAAAAGTAAATTCGGAAATATTGCAATACTTTTGAATTTCGATCCAAATCCCACAAATCCAATAGAAATTAGGAAAATATTAGACCAACCATTGACCATTCAGTAAAGAGCAAAAAAAAAAAAAAAAAAAAAAAAAAATTAAANAAAAAAAAAAAATTCAGTACATGTCATTAAAATAAAACGATACCACTATTTAGGAGGTGTATTGAAATTGGGATTTAGAGTGATTTAGGGTGATTTGATTTTTAATGAGTTTTTAGATGATTTTGTGTGAATCATAGAATTTCAAGTGATTTTAGTTAAAGTATTCTAAAATCCCACTTAAAACCATGTGATTTGAAATCCCATGTTTTTAACAAAGAAATCTCCCCAAAATCACCTAAAATCAAATCATTCTTTTAAAATCCACTTTTAAAAATATTTCCAATAACAGTGGATTTGAAAGTGGATTTTAAAATCACAAGTTCAATAATACTGGATTTTAAAAGGGTTTTTAGAATTCAAATTTGAATAACAGTGGATTTGTAATTTTAATACAAATCAGCTAAAATCACTCCAAATTCCACTTTCAATACACCTACCTTAATCTAATAAGCCAATCTCCAAAACACAGTTTCCTTCTTCAATCTTTTTTTGTTGTACCCTTAGAAAAAGGGAAACCAAAAAAAAGAAAAGAAGTGACGCCATCATTGAACAAGGACTTGCTGATTGACGACATCATTGAGCATGACAGAGCTGTGGTGATGAACCAAGTGCCACCTGCCATTGTGGAACTCAAACAAATTGGTGATGAGGAATGGACCAGCGTCCACGTTCACGAACGCTTTCATGGTGACCCAAGCCATGCCACTTACTATCCGAGTGCGCACGCTGTGGACCTGAAAGTCATACCCTTGTTCCCAGTTGAAACAAAGTTCCCAGCTTTGCATCACTTCCCTGTACCTGCAATTATTTGAGGAGCCATACTCATTAGATGATCTCTCTCTCTCTCGCTTCATTCAAATAAAAATCTGCAAAGATGTATATGTTCCAGTGTTAACCATGTATGCTATTAACTCTAAATCATTTGTTTCAGCATTTTTACTATATCAAACTATACTGTTAACATCTTGTATCAATAGGAACTGCACGATATCAAAGTCCAATATGTGGATCGCTAGTATACAAAAAAAAACTCAGAGAAGGATCCATCTTAACATCTTAGAAGCATGCCCAATAAACATTACGGTGACAGCATATTAAGTCGTTCAACATAAGAAAAAGGAAAGGGGGGAGAAATGTGGAGTTGGGTACCCGGAGAAATATTCGCCAGAGGCATGGATGCACTTCACATAGTCAGAGTTGAGCCATAGTCGAGCCATTTCTTGAAGAGACCTGTCTCTGATGATGCTGAAGAACTCGGTATTCACACTCATGATTGCTCTCGTAGTTGCATAGTATTCTTTCCACCCGTTGACTGGTCTTATACCATCTTGTTCCAGCGTAAAATCCTAGTAGATATGAGGGAGAAAAGAAAAAAAAAAGAAAGATCAGCAAGCATTGACCAAAAGAAGACAGACAAGGTTAGGTACCATACATTAAAACACTCATGAATCAAGAAAATGCTAATATTGAATCTTCAAGCACTCCTCCAAACAGTTCATATATAAGCAGATATGTATGCTACAAATCAAGCCCATGTACAAGTGAATGAATACGTCTCTACGCTGCAGAAACATGGATCGAAATCTTGAATAACAATCACATTTTTTTCAATTGTCCTGAAATCAAAGAGAAATTCATAAAAAAACTGTTTGAAATAGATACCAAACATCTTAAACTGACTCTTAAACCCAAATTTATGTGAAGAACTAAACCTAAGGACAGTTGCTGAATTCCAAATTTCCTACAGTCAGAAGGAGAAATCGCGATTAACAGTGATTTTTGACTCGAATTACCTTGTGATAGAGGGCCTTCCAAGCATTATCGTCATTAGCAGCCTTCCTCATCAACGAATTCGTCATCGACAAGCGGCAAAGACTGGGATAATCCAAGTAACTAAGCGCGTGGGTTGTAATCTCCGGAACCAACTGCTCCATCATGGACACTCCGGGTTTATCATCAGCAAGCATCGCCACGGTGGAAGCCACAACATCCGCCCGCTCTCCTCCGCCACCCAGAGGCGAGGAATCTGCGTTTCCGTTCACCGTACCGTTCGCCAGCGACGTCGACGGCATAGGTTTATCCAGATTTGTGTTTCCGAGTCAAGGATCGAGAACGAAGAGCGGAGAGGAAACGATTGCGATTGATACTACTACTGTGAAGAACAAGAGAGTCTGGTTATGCGGCGAAAAGGAGTGAAAGTTAGAAAGGACGATTTCGATTGATAAGACATCAAGACTTCGTAGAAAATGAACATACAAACCTTGAGAAGAAGCTTGAAACAGTGACGGACTTAGGGTTTAATGGAGTTTTCGAAGCGATTCACTTCTTCTACCGAAACCCTAGAATTTAAATCGGGAAAAAAAATAAAAAATCGGCGAGACGAGAAAGAGAGAGATTTGCAAAGCTTTTTCTGGTCTCCAACTCCGTAACTGACCATCGCAAATGTTTGTTTATCACAAAGAGAAATTAGCCTTAAGTTTCAAGGGTGTTATAGTCATTTCCTATCGGTTTTTCTAATTAAAATAGGAGAAAATTACAGTGGAAAACACTTTTCCACTTATATATTACAATCAAAGGCACTTTGCATTCTTGGGTGACTTTGCCCAAAAAAAAGAAAAAAAAACAGTAGCAAAATTCCAAATGTGCCCTTTTTTATTAATTTTGTTAATTCTTTATTTTTTATCCACAGCACATCTTTCTTCTTTTCACCATAATAATAATTGTGAGATCTGAAATTTTTTTTTATCGTTGATGGAAAAACTCGTCGGCTTTGTCTTACGTTGGAGGAAGAAGACCACAGCGAGGCTAAGAAGAAGAGCTACTTGCTTTGAGAGCTTATGACAAAGAACTATTGGATCTGGAGAAACTTGTGCTGCTGAAGATAATTTTCAATTTTGTCTCTGAAATTTTTTAAAAAATTGTTGTTGCCCCCAAATCTGGATCTAGCACCAACATCGACGTAACGATGGTTTCAAGTTTTAACAGAAAAAGTGTAATTAAAAACATAAGTACATATGTACAAGAGATAGTGGACATAAACAATGGATGTTGCACACTTTTTTTTTATGGACACATCTGATTTTAGTATCACGGATTAATCACCATGGATAATTAATTATAATTTTGGGATTTGAGATTTAGTATTATAGATGGACAAAATTGATTTAATATCACTAATGTTGTAGTGTCTGAGTTTGCATTTTTGGACTACAGCTTGCCCATAACCAAGCGAACATATGTACAAGAGGATGTGGACATATGAACATATGTACCAGTTCTTCCTTTATCCACAAGCATATGTACGCCTAATCGTGGACTAAAAACATCTGATTCTAAACGCTGTAATATATGAGCTTGTACTCTTGGACTACAGCATGTCCATCATCAACCGAACATATGCACAAGTGACTGTGGACAGAACAACTAATTCTAACATTTCAATCCATTTGGGTCGCGTTAAACTCAATCCTCAAACGCTGTAGTGTTTGAGCTTGCATTTTTGGACTATAGTTTGCCCATAACCAAGTGAACATATGTACAAGCGGTTGTGGACATATGAACATATGTACAACTGATTGTCACAATCTGAGCTTGCATTTTTGGAATACAACTTGTCCATATGTACCATTAATTGTGGACAGCAAAACTGATTTTAACATTTGTATCATGGATGTGTTAGCTAGCATATGTCCGGATCGTTAACAAACTGGTACATAATAAAACGAGCATATGTATAGGTCATTGTGAACAGAATAACTGTGTTTGCAATTTGAACATTTTTGTATCATGAATATATCATGGATGTGTCCGGTAGCATATATACGCTTCACCGTGGACTAAAAACAACTGATTCTAAACGCTGTAATGCCTAAGCTTGCATTCTTGGAATACAATTTGTCCATTATAAAACGAATATGTGCACAAGTGATTGTGGACAGTACAACTGATTCTAATATTCTGATCCATTTTGGTCGCGTTAAACTCAATCCTCAAACGCGAACATATGTACAAGTGATTGTGGACAAAACTACTGATTCTAAACGCTGGAGTATCTGAGCTTGCATTCTTCGACTACAGATTGTCCATCATCAAGCGAATATATGTACAAGTGACTATGGACAGAACAACTGATTCTAACATTTGTATCGTGGATGTGTCACATGGATAGGTGAGTCTGGACAGGGGTATATATCTCAAAGCTAGGAAGACTCAGATCTTGATCTTGGACAGGGGTATATATCTCAAACCGCATCCACTTGGAGGCGGTGGACAACCAACATGTCCACAAGAAACTGAACAAACCGCATCCACTTGGATACACCGCTGTGGACAGACAAATCCCAAACATGTAGACCTCTTGTACAATGACTTGCGTCTACAATTAGGATTACCTCGTCTACCATGTACAGGTGTGTGGACAAAACTATTGATATCACTTTGTGTTCATGCATGTATCAGCGTGTGTACGAAGCATAGAGGCGAACATATGTACAGGTGGTTGTGGATTATTGATGTTGCATCAAGAAGCAAAATACTCATGTTGCAGCAAGAAGCGAAAACATATGTATAGGCGGTTGTGGACATTTTGCACTCTTTTGTGACTTTGCCCAAAAAAGCCTAATTTCGATGGTTTGAATAGACAAAATCTTAACTGGTTGTGGAAAGTGGGTTTGGATATTAATCGAATGGACAATCACTTAATAAAAGTTAGATTGCACCAAAAATCAGTACATTGAACTTAAATTATAGTGATAAGACCATATGGACACAATACAATGGATGGATTGATAGGACATTGTTGCTACAATACAATGGATGGGTTGATAGTACATTGGTGCCATTGTCAAGCTTCGTAGGCGTGTATATATATGAGAAAGAAGCTGTCTTTAGGAAATTATGGATGAATAATGTGTTAATGGATGGTTACTTGTGGATATTATAGATGAAAGTATACTTGTGGAATATAATACAAAGAAATCTGTCCATAAAAATAGTTTAGTATATAGCTTATTTTGGTAGAAACCATCCATGGTAAGAAAAGTGTGTGGATAAAAATTATGTGGATTATTTATGATGGACAACATATTGTGGACAATTGGTCTGCAATGATGAATCTAAATCTTTTTCTAGAGATTGATGACGATTGTGATCTGCTTTTTTAAAAAATTAGATCAAAAGCTTATGAAAGTTATATATGATGTGTTTGCAAATCTCGGTTTTAATTTTTCTAGACCAATTTTGAAGATGTCATGGCCCTCCATCGGTATCACACTTTATCTATTTTCTGGACCAATTTTGAAGATGTTATGGCCACTATACAATCACCGAAGAAGCTAAGAAGGGGAAAGAGGAGAATCAAAATTTCCATGGATGCGAAATGGTGGAACGATTGAAGTGAGTTGAAGCCACCATGAACGATTCAATTTCCATCGGAGAAGAGAAAGGAAAGTATAAACAAGAGTTGAGGAAAAAGAACCTAAAGTCATCTTGGAGCACAAAGTGCCTTAGTTGTAATATTGACAACTAAGTGAGTGTTAGTTGTAGGAGTTTATGAACTTTGCACATAAAGATGATTAACAACTAAGTGAGTGTTTGTTGAGTTATTATTTATTACCTATACTGTTCCATGGAACCATATCCATATGATTGTGTTCATACTTCGATATTCATATGGATATATAACACCTATGTCCATATCAAAGTGTAAACATGGTTCTGAAATTGGTTTTTAGTCTTTCCAAAACTCAACATACAAGCTTCAGAGGAGAGATCAATAGCCACATGAAGTCGTGGACATGATATTGTGGACATGATATTGGATGTAGTCATTTGGATTTCATTACTCTTTCTCTGATTGTAAATCAACTCAAAATCCTATAATAACTTGACTTATTTGTATTACCTTTTAATGTTTTCTTATTTACTCAAAATCCGATGATTGTTTGTTGCGTTTATCACATGAACATAAAAGTTATAAAATTTTTCTTGTTCTTTTGGTATTTCTAGAGCTTGTGATGTATATTGCAAAGATCTTTGTTTGAGATCATAAAAGAATACTTTTAATGGCAACAACAGCAAGAAACAAAAAGTCAGAGATCAAGTTTTCTTAACCTGCATTTTGACATACGATTTTACATTGTTCATCCACAGTATATCATCCATATGTTCCTATCCACACACGCCTATTTAGGTCATCCACAATATATCGTCTATATGTTCATATATATCTATGTGAATTTCTCTATTTTAGCTTACAACTATCAAATCCTATAGTTGCAGGTTTTGTATCCACCATAATGTGTCCATATGGACCGAGTCCACACAAAGATTCATGATGGAAGAAAGCGTATCTTCATAGCTGGTCCTCTCTTATAGTCTGCACTCATGCTCTGTTTCATAGTTTTATCCACGGATCAAACATCAAAATAATAAGTTGATTTTCGTAAACATGAAACGTAAACATCGCAAATATGTGTTAAACCATATTCAAAAAAAAAAAAAAATAGCCCAATGACATATTAAATTAAACTCTAGCCTCAAATCTCTTGCATGCGAGGTTGTCAATTTTCATGTGTCCGTAGTAGTCTGTCCATTCAAAGCTGTCCATCTGGTCATGTCCATATGTAAAATTTGATATTTATCTCACAAGAGTGTTCCATGGACATGTGTCCAGCTGATTGTGTCCATACTTCGTTATCCATATGCAAACTCATCTCATGTTTATATAATGAAAACTATCTCACGTTTACTAATGTTTTATGAAATCATGAGAAAACATCATTGTGTGTCCACACATATGTATCCATGCTGATAGGTCCATATCTGTACACAGCTATTCTATATATCTTTCTTTTCTTATTAATGTTTTATTATCCACACACTTCAGTCCACATTAGACTCAAGAGTTTACCTTGTTTTCATACATATCTTACATTAGTTTTGTATTCATGCGTACATTGTAGTCTGTCCATAGGAGGTTGTCCATATAGATGTGTCCATATTGTTAAAATGAATAAGCTAATGTTCATTATCATCCACTATAAACCCATCCATTGTACTATGTCCATATATTCTACAAATTATTGCCTTGATTTTTTCTCAGTTAGTTTTTGGTGCATCATATCCTACAACTATTTTACTTTGTTCATCCACAATATATCATCCATATGTTGCTATCCATCCACGTATAAGTGTCGTCCATTTGTTTACATCCAAATGACCAACTCAATTAATTTTATGTCCATTACAGAGCTATCCACACCCATACCCATGTATCCATCCTTAGATGATTCTTTGATGCTTGGAGCTTGAATGCGTTGATGATATTCTTCCGACTATGTTTTCTGGTGTATATGACAGATGAATGACAACAGTGAAGATAAAAAGGAAAGGGAAGGAATGCCATTAGATCCAATGATGGGATGGACATGTTCGTATGGACATGTGTGTGTGGACATGCATGTGATCATGTATGTGATGTCGTGGACACAGTGTCGTAGATATCATGTTGATCTTAATATTTCTATGTGGTATAGTAAACTCAAAACCCAAAAGCCGTGGATTTCTGTGATCCCATAGCTTTTTTTTGTGGTTGTAATAAACTCAAAATTTTAGAGTAGCTTGAATTATTTGTATTTGTATTACATATGGACAGACGGTTGTCGGCACAAAGAACGAATTTTGGCGACTCTTCCTCTCGGATGGACA
>OVBJ01001107.1:21557-34162 GCA_900406535.1 Noccaea bulbosa
TATTTAGCTATTCATGAGGGGATGGGGCAGTGAGAATGACTCGTACGGGATTAAGTGGTCTATGTTCATGCGTAGTTGGTCAGACGTCTTCCCCTATATAGTCACAATAACAATGAAATAAATACATGTAATTCTAAGTTATTGAGCATCTACATTTGGTTACATATTCACCTATAGTATGGTAAATTAACAATGGACGTCAATGTGTGGATTGACGTCAACTCATATTATTTACGTTATGCCTTTATGGACGGTTTCACATGGACAAAACAGGTTGCTTAGTTTTAGATCTACAATATCTGTTATAACCTGTCCATGCAGACATGTGCAACTGAGTCTTGATAGCCATCCATTTATCAAATATCTCAGACACGTTAACTGTCAATACAAATATATCCATCAACAGTTTTGAAGAGTTCTTTTTGTCCACATCTTATATCTATAATGTTCTTAGATACAAACTATTGTTTGTCCATGCTTACTTACCCAACAGTTAGTATTTGTTTCGTAGTTTGCTATCATGGTTCCATCAACTAATTCCTTCATAAACGTATCTGTTTCTACTAGTTGTATCCACGCAACCGCATCCATGTGGATAGTTATGCATTTCTTAATATAGTACACTGCTTTCATCCACATATTATTCTTGCATAACTACATCTATCCATGTGTTCTATGTCATTTATAAGAATATTGGGAAACAAAAATTCATTGGGAAGTACAAATGATGTTAAAAGAGAATAATTATTAGGTTTATGTGGATGGGAGGTTCTATATAATTAGGCTTACCAACGACATCAACCTTAGGTAATTGGAGTTCGCCGTCCATGGATTGCTGTCCATCAGAGTCACAGTTCCCATCTACATCATTCGGACCCCCAATGACCATGTTCGGGTGTATATTGATAACTATCTCCTCGTATCACATGGATAGGTGAGTCTGGACAGGGGCATATATTTCAAAGCTATGAAGGCCCAGATCTTGAACTAAATCTCTCTTGCTTCCTGCAAGCAATTAGAAGACAACTTAGCAATGAATCTCAAATTATCAGTTTCCTACACATTTAATAACCAATCGATTTACAATTCTTAAGATACAAAATAGAGTTAGAAATTAGAATCACCTTCCATGGTTTTTTCTATAGCCCTGTTTTAGATACACACAGAAATGATGGGGTTCCTGTGGGATGGCTTTCCTTCACACAGAGAAACAACGATTGCCTAATTTGTTGGTAAGAGGAGCCAAAAACAAGAAATTGATATGGCGGTGGTACCAGCAGAGAAAACATCGTTGAAGCTTTTCTAGATAAAAAATGTTAAAATATGAAATTAGATGAAATGGTGGAAGAGAAATAAAGAGTAAAGTAAAACAAACAAACTAAACAAAACCGTAATAAAAAAGAGAAAGAAGGAGTTTTGTGTTATTACAATATACTAAAGTCCCTTAGTAGTAGAAAGTGCTTATAACTGTAAAAAATAAGTCAAAAGTGCCTATAACTGTAAATGACTCTTAAAATAGGCTTAAGTTTCAAGGGCTTTATAGTAAATATGTATTTATGTTTACCAAAGTGAGTAATTACAACGTCTATGAGTCTATAACGTAAAACGATAACGATTCTTATTGTAATTACTACAGTATTCTTTAAACTTAAGCGAGTCCGGTTGGGCCAAGAGGCTTCGTTTTTGTTCAAAGCCCAAGAAGAATTTTCAGGATTTTTATGCCTTCCAATATCCCAGTATTTCTTCCCAGTATCATCTTTTTCACTCTCTAGTATTTATTTTCATCGGCAGTTTTAACTTACTACAGTTCAATTTAATCACAGAATCACCAAAACAGGAAGAATCTCTAATGTGATAAATATATTTTCTCATCTTTTAAGTACTTTAGTTTCCAAGATCTCGTCAACAAGTATTGCTTTTCTTATGCAATGGCCTGAGAGAAGACAAGAATCCCCAAAACTCGTGGAGAAGAACAAAAGATAGATAATTTAAATCTATTTACGTTTTTTTTTTAATACTGAACTACTTGTCCCATCCTTCCTTCATCATCTTATTTACGCATTTTGATTGCCCCCTTACTTGCACTTGTCCTTGTGGTGGTGAGCTCCAGAGGAAGAAGAAGCAGCAGTTTCAACATATTGCTCGGCCAGTTTCTTGATCTTGTCGCCTTCTTTGATCAAGAAATTAGCACTCTTGGCTTTGCTATGATACTTCATCACTTTCTCTGTCGTTTTAGTCACTGCCCATCTGTATTGTTCCACGTTTATCACTCCGCTCTTACACAGTGGTCTGATATGTTCTTTGATATATGCTTCAACCTAAAACAAAACGGCGTAAATATATCAACAAAAGGAAATGGGGAATTTTTTACATAAGAAATGTAACATTTTTTTTTTTTTACCTTCTTGGTGATAGAGTTACTGATCCCATCAGGTTTTGTTTTCTCTTCTTTAGATGGCTTCTCGCTTGGAGGATTACACTTTTGATTCTTTTTGGGAAGCTTTTTCTCTTGAATGGAAGTGTTCTCAAAATTTGACGCAATGAACTCTCTCTGCGTGTTGCTCTCGCACTCTGAATCAGGTGCTTTAGCTTGAAGACCGTTCTCGGCAGATCCTTCAACGGGAGGTTTTTCAACCAGATTCTCGGTACCAGGTCCGTACAGTTCTTCACATTCAGCTAGAGAAAGGATCTCACCTCTCTCTCCTTCTCCTTCTCCCTCGCCCTCAGCGTCAGGTTCGGGTACAGGTTCCGTAGGAGCACAGCTCTTCACGTCTTCTTCGCCATTTGTGATGTCTTTCTGGTTTCCAGTTGTCTCCCCATTCTCCAAGACTTCAGATTGATTTATAACTTTTTCAGGTTGAACAGTGGAGAAAACTACCTTCACCTTACTCAAACCTGCATCCGGCTGCGTTTCTGAAGCTTTTGCAGCCACGGTAGCACCGATATAGTCCTCGTCGTCCAACTCATACTCAAAGTCCCCAAAGATGTCTGTGTCAGGAACGGTTTCTATGTCCAGTACATTAGCTGGGCCTACGTCCCTGGCTTTGTCCAAGGAACCGTCTCTTTTATCTGGAGGAACTTCCGTTGAATGGGTCGGGCTGTTTGGTGGTGAATCAGCAAGACCTGCTGCTCTGAGCGCTTGAAGGATGGCTGGATCATCTGAATCTTTATCACTCATACCTTCAGTTCCGTTGTTAGCCAATGGTGATGAAGAATTTGGTTGTACGGCGTTACTGTCCATTGCTTTTCTCTCTGAATGGTGCAGTATTTCTTGTGAGCATAGATTCAGATACACAACTTTGCTACTTGATTTGTCAGCGATCGCTTTCTCGATATTTGTAGCATCAGCAACAGCTAGTTCTGTCGCTGCACATCTTCGAATTTCCAGAAGATTTTCATTCTTCAAGAAATGTTCTGTCAAGCGATATAATTGCGCCTGCATCAAGAGTGATTGGCTTATGAACAAAAACAACCACATGTATAAATAATAATAAAGCTACGAGTTGTGATGTAAACATAGCTTTCGTAGGCAATTCAATAACAGAGTAGCCAGAAATCTCCCAACTTGTCATTTTAAACTGATGAGGCTAATAGAAAAGCATGAAATCTTGTGTTTTAATCCCACAAAATTAATTTGATCTTTGAATTCGGACGGTCGGACCTTATCAAACATTAGAGCAGATCTCTCATAGAGTTCCCAAACACAATATGAAACGACTTCCTAATATCTGCAAGGTACTCCGACTCATATGTGTGTATCTCTACTAATTAAAACATGTACTAATAGCTCAGCTTATTCTAACATTAAACCTAGAACTTACAAGAATATCAAAAGAGTGACCTCTATTTCAGTGTCTGGATCCCCAGTAACATATTATGAGCCTTGCACTGACATTATCACGAGGAACTGGAAATTTAAGTAAAGAGCTATCCACGTACCTGCCTAACTGCAACAGGAACTTTATTATGGCGACTGGTTGCAAGATTTGGTCTCATATCAGCTGGAAGTTGAGCCTGATAGCAATCACAGAAACAAATAAGCAACAATCTCAAAACAACAGAAATGTTAAAAGCCACACAACGCAAGGGACGAGAATTACACACCAACAATGGATAATTCCCTTTAAGCTCAGGACAGCCTTCTTTGTCTTCGCTTGAGTTGTTGCCAGCTAAAGCTTTCTTTCTTGCAAGAACTTGCAACGCCCATTTCCTTTTGTCTTTCTTCAGGTCGTCTGAATTCTCAAATATAGACTGTTTGTTTCCAGAGTTCATATTCGACCCAGCAGGTTTTGAGCTGCCCCCCTTGACATCACTGATCTTTGGTAAGGTCTTGTCCACTTCTGTGGTTTTTGCAGTGTTTTGAGAAATCCCCGTTTCATTAAATGTCAAAAGAGGCTTGATGTCATTATTTCTCGGGAATACAGAGGTATCTGCCAAATACAATCTTGAGAGAATAGGATTTGCAGCCTGTGGGGTTTCAGACGAAACTTTTGTTTCAGCGTCAGTTGGTTTTTTCTTCAACAGACTAAGAACAGACTTTAGAGTCTCAATTTTCTCAGGCTTTCTAGTTTGTGTGCACCGATGCTTCCAAAACTCAACTTCACAGTCCCGGTGCCATTCGCTTTTCCGCTTCCCATTTAAATCTGCATAAATTTTCTTTGTGAGGTTCTCTCTGACTTTTCCTTTCTGCAGCATCAACTTCTTTGCCTTCACTGCCAGAGCCGGAAGTTTTCTAGGTGCTTCATCAGTTTTAGGTCCTGCCACAGCAGCTCTGAAGGCGGCCAAGAGTTTTGGATCGAATTGGTTTTTTGTGATGTCTTCCATCGATTTGTTACGAACGGCCTCTCTTATTTCTTTCTTTAGTTTCTCAACCATAACCAATGACTCTTTATCATCTGCCGGTGTCCTCTTAATTTTCTTCACCCTCAAACCATTAGCATTGTCTCCTTCTGAAGATTTAACAGTAGTATTTGGGCGCATCAGATTCTTTTTACGCCCAGTTGCTTTGACAATGCTGTCTATATCAACAGTTGTCTTGTTTGAAGGGGATCTGCTCGCGTGGTGCATAGTAGCCATTTCTTCCATTTCCTCAAGTTTCGGTTCAATGAGAGGTTCTGCAATCGCGGCCTTAACTTCCGAATTGTCATCATTACCACTGGTAAGGAAATGACACACACTTAACCATTTGATACAAAACTGAGTAAAAAGGGAATGATGGTACCGAGAAATAGAAAAGATTTCATGTGTGGAACTAACCTGCAATCTGAGTGCTTTCTCTTTAAGCTGACCACACTAAGAACATCTGAACTGGAAACGGCTGTACTGGAAAGAGCTGGTAAGCACATTGAAGCATATTAGACCATGTTAAACTATGCAGATGCAGATAATGATCCAACTGTATCTAGCCACTAAAAGAAAGAAATGAAAGATAGCAGAAGATAAACAAGACAAGAAAGTGCAGTATGTTTTTTACATTTATTAACATTTACTGGTACCATCCTTCTTTCTAAAGGAACTTTTATTACCACCAAATTAAGTATTTGTTCAATCGATATACCTGCTATATTCTCCATGTGGGCAGAAAAACTGGTCTGCTTTGAATCAGATGGTAGTTCAGATGGTATATCATGTGGTAAGGACTGCATGAGCTCCATTTTTCCTGGGACCAGCTCTGTATTTTGCCTCCTACAACATATTTCCAGATGCGAGCGATCAGGGTCTCCGTCCATCGTAGATTGAACAGACGATGCGGTGGTATCACTTGGTTTCATAAGACACTCATCTCCTTTGACTGTTGATACGACAAGAGCTGTCTCGCCATCATCGGCAACTGTAACTGAAAAATTTCCAGAGTAAACAGCCTCAACTGAGCATCCGCCGCTATTTGTCCTCACAGCATTATCCGGGGACTGTATTAGCTCCATTGGTGAAGCATCAGGTTCAAGTTGTTTTTCACTTGAGAGACATCTGTGGACACAAAGCAAAGGAAGATACACTGTGACAAGGTAGCGGAAAACAAAGAGGGAATAATATGGCTATGTATTAGATTTCACTCAGATCTGGCACACAGAAAATATTGAAATTCAATGGAAACTCTCCCATAACAATATGTCTACTTAATAAGATACTAACACGGACGATAAAATGAAAGGGACGCTGGTAAATATATCAAATCATGGATTAAGCAATCATCTGTAGTCAATATGTGAATGAAACCTACCTTGGACATTCCCATGTATCCTCTGATGCGATTTCTAGATCAAAACCCACACAAATAGCATGATACCTGTTAGCACAGAGAGGAAAGTAACGTTTATACTCACAAAGAAAAGACCGTATAAGAATGTTCTAAAGATGAACAATCTCGATCAATACAAAGGCAAGAATATGCACGTGTAAGATTAAAAGACCAGTATCTTTGTCGTTTACATGTCATACTGTAAACTTCCTTCTTATGATAGTGAATGCATTTAGAAACCGGTAGAAGAACTAAGCTATAAACACAACAATCTTCATCTAAAAGCATAGAAGACACAAACATTATGGCACTATAACAACTTAGATAGCACCAGAAGTTCACCAGTCGATAAACTTCAGTGATCCAATTAAGGAGGTAAAACACCCGACATGAGACTTTAAACATAAAAAAACAAAATAACACATCCATAAGGTTTAACAGGTAATAGTTACCATATGTCACAAGAATCACAAGCAATTGATGTATCGAGGTTGGAATCCCCTCCAATGTAATTGAAGCTGTTACGGATCTTACAAAGGTCTCCTTCTAAACAGATAACTGCCTACAAAATGATTTAGGAAAGCTTAATGTTCTTTGTCGTGACTTAGAAATCCCATATATGATATACTTACATTTTCGTCAATATAGTGCGACGGAGAAGAGACGGCATCAGTCTCCTCCTCAATGGACCAATCTTCATCTCTGCATGTATTTGGTAGTTTAGCTTAACGTCATCACATCACAACAACAGTATTTTTTAGCACATACAGTAATCTATGGTACATATAAAAAAAATTTAAGTTAACTTCAATGAATTGAACATCCTATGTCATTAGTATCAACTAATTCACGCTCATATATAAAGACAAAGACACCACTTGGATTGTTCAGGGGCGAGTCAAGTTCATCACAGCAACAGATGCGAGGAAGAAAAAAACCATGAAAACAGTACCCCGATAACGAAGCCTCATCAACCTTGCTGTTTTCACCTGAATCATTCACCTTCACAATCAAAACCAAAAACTCATTACTTAATCCAAGAGCTCCGCTAACAAAAATGGTGAGAAATGTTCAGATTAAAAGAAAAAAAAAGATATGAGGTATCTTACAGGGACACATGTAATCAACTGAAACTCTCTCTGGCAGAGAGGGCACAGGTTCATAATCGTAGACCAGTTATCAATGCATTCAAAGCAGAACCTGATATTCATCAGACATAGACACCAATTATCAGTCTACTCCTTGAACAAAGAGTTCATCAAACATTGCAACAAGTGACCTTCAAAGAGCTGAAAGTAAGGACTATGCAACTTTGTAGATTTAAGAAAAGATAATGCTAAAAGAAAAACAAGCAATTACCAGTGCTGACAACAATCAAGAAGGCCTCTATCAATAATTATATCCATGCAAATCCCACATCTTTCCCCTTCAATTCCATCCACATCCTGTTAAAAGAAATTAAAACCACAATGAGAATCAATGTACTAACATAGTTATGTCAAAAACTCACATAGAGAAAGCTCCTAGAAATTAAAAAAAATCAAAATGAGAACTAATAATGCACAAACACAGTTTGTCAAAGTCGAAAGAAATATACAAAGGGTTCCTAAAAAACGTGACACGAATTAAATGAAATGTTTGATGCAGCGGTTTCTGTTCATGATTCCAAAGCTACATATACAGCTTTTCGCCGGAGAATCTTATTCCACCGGAAATTACAAGTTTGAGCTCCAGGTTCAAAAGGGAAGAGTTAGACCCATAATTATTAGTACAACGAAAAGCGACGAAACAAGCCCAGAAAAGTCGAAGTATACACTAACATTATTTTCAACTTCAGCAGCTTCATCTTCAAGCAAGTTGTTAGCGTCAAAATCGAGCTCCATTTTCTAAAACAATCTGCCTGACAACAAAGGGAAAGAAAACAAAAAAGTGATCAAAGATTGTAATCGATTTCCTCTAACGAGAACGAACCGTGATGAAAAGTTGGAGTGAAATTTCTGTAAACCCAACCATCCACCTACCTTGGATCAAAAAGCTGAGAGGAAAATCTCAGAACCCTGGATGAAATTGAAAAAAGGCGAAGCAGCGGAAATAGGGAGTTTCTCTCACCGAGGGACAAAACGGGAAAAACTAAGTGTGAAAATTCAGGGAGAGGGTGGAGATGACGTCACCTCCTAGCCCCAAGCCCAGGCTCTTTTACTTGAGAAGGAGAGAAGAGAAATTACGTCTGAAGATTAAAATTTTCCGTTTATGAAACGAAAGATGGACCACACGTGCTTTTTTTGTTCACCTTTTTGGGTCGAATAATATGACTTTCTGTTTCATGTGGGCCACTTACTCTAACTTTCCAATAAATTGAGCCCAACGTTGTAAAACTTGAATTCGAGATCTTCTTTTTTTGTTTTTGCTTCTTTACCCCGTAGTTTCTTTTGGAGCTAAAAACTCCCATAATTGTTTTCTTTTCGACCCCGTAATTTTATTCTTTTTAAGTAAAAAGGCCCCGAAAATATTTCTTTACCTCCTAAATGATATTCATATACTATGGGCTAAAAGCAATAATGTCAAAGCTCTCATTTACAGTATGTTTTTTATGTGCATTTATTTTCTCTCAGCTGATTTAAGCTGTTAAGCATGAAGCATTGTCTCTAGGTTAGTTGGGTAACACATGTCCACGTGGCGACCATTCCATATATTGTCGGCGAGGATGGCGTTAACAGCGTCTGTAGGATGAAACTGGTCCCACCAGAGATGTCCAGCGGCGTCGGAGCAAGCCATCTCCGGCGAGATGCACGGAAGCCATCCCTTGTACCTCCCTAGCCCACAACACGCCTCCGTCGGCTCATCAAAACCTGGCCACACCACAAAACACACAAAACAAAGATTTAGCAAGACTCTGAGAAAGTCTCTCTCTCTCTCTGAGGGTTCCAGTTGATCATCAGAAAACTCTATATAAAACCAATTGACACTCTTAGAGGAGTCTCAGTCTAACCAAGGAGTTCCCAAGAGAGTGTTATGTTGTTAACAAACAGAGTCTTTGTGTGAATTGAGGATTGAGAATTTGAGATGGAGGTGGTTTTAGTTGTTGTTGTTGTTGCTTACCGTAGAGTTGGTGGTTCTTAAGGATGTCCATTGCGCTTTGGAACACGTCGCAGTAGATAATGGATGCGTTTGGAAGCTCATGGTTTAGCTGATCCACAGTGTATCTCATGACGAAGTTGGATTCCATGATCATGCTGTTCACTTCTTCTGCGCATTCTCCGTTCTGGCTCTTGTATTTCCACAGGTAGTACGGTGCACAGCCAATCGGTGGCAACCCCATCACAACCATCTTCCTTACTTTCACATTGTACAATGTCTGTGAAGCAAAACAGCAGACTCAGTGATCAAATATGCAGCCTTAAGAGCTTTCAGCAACTATTCAGGGTTCTAAAACTAGAAAGATACTGATTTCATCTAACTATCTCAACTCAGGATCATACTTAACGTTTTGTGTAACAGTCAGCTTAAGGGCTTATTTGTATACAGAGGCGTAGAAACTATCCAAACTCAGAATCATACTTATATGTCCCCCTAAAGATTATCCACCAAGAGCAGACATATGAAACATGAAAGGAAGTCTAACCTTGAGCTCCTGTCTCATATTGGAAGCCAAGAACTGGTTAAAAAGCCAAGGAGAATAGAGATTCTGCACATTGGACATGTTTCTGATGTAGAAATGTATGTAGTCATTCACTCCAATCGATATGTAGAAAACCGAGTTTGAGACCAGACGATTTGAAGCTTTCTCCCCAATGCTCAGTACCATTTGCTGGAATGTATCGACAAACTGCTCAATCTGCATTGCGAATGAAACCCTCTGGCCCTGCAATGAAAAAAGTTCCCTCAAGATTCGGAAAACGAAGTCAAAAAGAGTCTGAAAAATTTGAGATTTTTTTAGTCTTACCAATTCAGAACCACTGGACAAGATGATTCCGGCACCGGCTGATGCGTAATTTACGCCTTGGAACATTTTGTCAATAGTCCCATTTTGTCCAAGATAGCTAGGAACAAATGGGAGGCCTAGACGATTAGCTGTTCGCAGAAATTTGCAATTGTCAAAAAACCAACGCTTCAATCTCTATTTCTTTCTTTAACAGTAAAGAAGAACATCAAAAAATTTGAGAATCCATGAGAAAAAAAAGTATGTAATTCTTGGTTTCTCTCAGCTTTCTACGCAATTCCAACGCACATCGGATAACATTTAAGAGCAGACGATTCTTGTTAATAACACTGAAATCGGAAATTTAAACCCAATTCCAGAAAATTAGGGAAGAAGTTTAACCTAGAAAATCAACGGGGATCCTCCCATTGCAAAATCTCCCCGTCGGCTGATGCGTGTCGAAATCTCTGCCGTACGGAAGCCGATCTGCTCTCGCCAAGGTCCCGAGAAAGTTGTTGGTTCCACAATCTACAGAAGAATCTCCGAACACGAACAAAGCAGGCACACGAGTAAAAGACGACGACACAATCGCCGGAGATTGGGCTGTATACGGCGGCAATGGAGGAATAAACGGCGAATTCGCGGAAGATTCAGATGGAAACGGAGAGATCCTTGTAGATAAGTGATGATCGGCGATCGATTTGGGTCTCGCGGAGATTATCAGAGTAGAGAAAACAAGAACGAGAATTTTGATCGACATTCTCTGACGAGGGAAAGTGAGAGAGAGAGAGAGCGGGAAAATGCGAAGTGGCTTTGCAAGCTTTACAGAGATTAAAACGGCATCGTCTTGAATCAGCTTACAAGAACGAAGACTTTATTTATAAAACTGTGTGACACATTGAACCGACTAAACCGGATATTAGGAGTTCAATTCCCGGTTCGGACGATCAAATTTTGTTTTAACGTACATAGTCCACCGGTTAACCCGGTTTAATCAGTGGTTGTACTTGTAGATTTTGGTCTCGAATCTATGATCCTCTCTCCACCATTGGTGAATCCCATGAGCTTCTTTAAAATCCCTTGACGGACTCCGGTTCACGGTTAAAACCGACGACGGAATCAGATGCACCGGTCCTTCCGTGTCCCTTCCTCCGCCAACGATATCCACCAGCAAACCGCCCAGCGAGTTCTGCGTCGCTAACCTCTCAACAAACCCGACCCCGAGCTCCTCCATCTTGTTGCGGTGCTCGAAGTAACCGAGATACTCCGAGCACAAGTGGTCCCCGGGGTTGACGTATAGCCGCGGAAACCAGTCCGATAAGGCGGTAAACGGGTCCGGTGGTGCGGGTAATGCGAGGCGGTTTTGGCTGTGTTGTTGCGTGGCCTTTTTGGCTAGAGCAAGTCCAGCTGTGATCACACTGCCTGCGAGAGAATTTCGGTTTACAAATTTCGGTTTAAGAATTTCAATTTGGTTTTTGTTTGTTTGATCTTAAAAGAGTAAAAGTTAGTGACTGACCTGCGATGCGTATCCCATGTTTGATCCTCTTATCCTTGATCCGTTCGATGGGAGGAGACAAGAAGGGAGGATTGAAGGCGAAACACTCGGGGAAAACTCCGGTTCGAGCGACTGTTTTACCGGTAAGCAACGCCATGGAAGCACCAAGGGAGTGACCAGCGAGCCAAACGTTCGTAGCGCCGACGGAAGCAACAATGCTTCTCACGGCTTGGATGGCAATCTCAAACCTTGTAGTCGTGTGGAGCCCGTTTTTGATAATGTGTAGGTCCAGCTCGATGTCACGGGAGATAGTGTCCGCTTTCGTGACGGTTCCTCTGAACGCGATTACGTAACGCGGGCTCAGTTCCATGGATTTGAGAGTGTGGTGGTGAGAAGAGTGCTGTTGTTGCTGTTGTTGTTGCGGAGGCTTGTACTCGTAGATACCTCCGAATACGGAGAAATCAGCATCGTCGACGAGCTTACGAATGAGGCGGAAATGGAAAAACTCTGACCATGTTGGAGAGAGAGCCAGTTCGGGACCGTCTCTTTGTAGCTGACGGTCACGTTCTGCTACATAGATTCCTTGGACTAAAGAGGCAGCTACGGATCGCCGATGGTTTTCATTAGCCCTGCAGAATCAAGCAGACAAATAAGACACAGTTGACGAACAAGTTTTCAACTGAAGTAGGCNGTTTTTGAGGAGTTTTCTAAATCAATAAAGAAGTGTAGTTCTTTATACCTCCAAGTTCATAAAGCTTTATAAGTTTTTATTTGGTATCAGAGCCTTGTGAGAAGGTTCGAACAAGAAGGAAGAGTAGAAGCTCTTGTTCGCAAGTATGGCGGCGGAGGTGATTAATGCTCAACCACGACCGTTGGAACCTCATCCATTCAATGTCCCATGGTGACATCGACAAACTACACTGTTTGGTCGATAAGGATGAAAATTGTGCTGC
>OVBJ01001108.1:0-34156 GCA_900406535.1 Noccaea bulbosa
AAACTAAATTGTTTTTGCAAATCAAACCATTAGTTAAAAACTATACAAATTAAATCTTAAAGTCAAAAGAACGGACCTTTGTATATTTGTGACGAAATTAAAAATAAGTTGTGCAAAAAAACCCACTAACTAATTTTTTTTTGCAAATTTAACCTCTAATTTAGAAAATGTGCAATCTAAACGTACAAATTCGAAAGTCACAGTTAAAACCATGTGCCTTGCTGGTTTAATGACGGGTATTGACAAGAACGGGACATTCGAGAATCATACTATCCAAAATATTCACTCATGATAACGGAACTAAAAGTGACGGGAGCATAAAGTTTGAGACAAAACATTATACATCCAAAATCTTACTAAATCGGAAAAATTGAAAAGATTTTAGAAAAATATGAGAAATTTTGGGTAAACTGGTAATCCAGCTATTTTTTTATTTCACATACCCATCTATTACCTCTCCCTTACTCATTAAAATTAAAGAAATATTTTTAAACGGGTAATTCAGCTATTTGCTACCTTTTGTTCCCAAAAAATTCAAGAAATTTGAGATGGGTACGGAAGGAATGGGATTCCCTTTCTGAAATGCATAGGCCTATGTGTATTTGTTGTTAAATATAGACGTTGACTTAAAATATCATGCCAGTTATTATTATTAACATCATGCTATCATTATTGTAAATGCTATGATGTTGTAAGTCGATGTTTATAGTTAACAGTTGGGAACATTTCTTTTATTTTAACGGGTAAGAGACGGGTATGAGAAAGAAACAGGTATTTGGATTACCCATTTAAAAATTAAAAAGTTAAAAATTATTAATATCTTTTCTTAAATTTTTCCGAATATTTTCTGCATTTCTCCAAAATTTTCATTATTTTTTATATTTTTCCGAAATCTTTTCAATTTTAGTTGTATTTTTTAGTTTCAAACTTCTCATTCCCGTCATCTCTCATCCCGTTATTACAAGAGAATATTTTGGGTAGTATAATTTGATTCTCGAATGTCCTGTTCCCATCAATACCTGTCCTAAAACCCGTAATGCACATGGTTTTAACGGTGACTTTCGACTTTGCATGTTTAGATTGCACAATTTTTAAGTGGAGGTTAAATTTGGAAAAAAACTTTAGTTGGTGAGTTTTAGTGCACAAAAAAATTATTTTTAATTTCGTCACAAATATACGGAAGTCCTAGGGTTCTTTTGATTTCAGATTTTAATTTGCACAGTAAAAAACTGAGGGTTTGAATTGCAAAAAGAATTTAGTTTGATGGTTTTTTGGACAAAACCCTCAACATTGCTAGAACAAACTCTAACCAAGCACACACATTCAACATTACTAAAACAAACTCTAACCAAGCACACACATTCAAACTGAAACACCAAAATAAGCATCTAAAGATAACATTGTCAGAAAAAGAGAGGGAGAGAGAGTAATCATCTGAGTGGGCCTGAATCGCCTAATGGGTCAGTGTACTCCAAAAATGTTTGGTTCAATTGGGTTTTTCTTCGTTAGAGTGTAACAGTGGTTCTTGTAACCAAAGAAACCAAAATTGTTCACGTCTAAAACACGTGTCATCACATCCACACGTGTCGCCTACTTAGGTTGCCAGCTTCTGCTGCCGGATCCTTAAACTGCAACGTATTATATAACCGACCTCGAAGACCCATTGCAAAAAGAGAAGAAAAGGGCTCTCCATCGAATTAAATCGTAGCAAAATTAATCTCGAATAGACGAATTGGAAGAAAATAGTGTTTCTTGATTTTGATGAAAATGGCGGCCATGCAACTATCAAGAACTGCTCTCTTTGGACTCTCAAAGGCTTTCCCTAGAGTCCAATCTCCGGCAACTCTAGCTGCTTCTACTCGGAAAGCCTCTCGCGTATGCTTCGCCTCCTCCGTCAGCCATTCCGAGGTAATTACTGCATACACAACTTTGCTTACAATTTTACCCTCTTTCAAAAAAACTTTTCTTACAATTTTAGAAAATCATATTAATTATCTTTACGAGAGATAGTAATTTAGATTTTCATGTATGTGACTGAGATCTTGTGATTCGAATTGTGTCGGTCTTGAAGATATGCAAATGTCAAAACTTGCTTCTTAAGTTAAAGTGTTAAACCTATACATGTGGTTCTTAGGCTAACTTGCTGGAAACGTTATTAACCCTAGTAGAAATTTGAAGTGAACGTGTCTTTAATTTTTCAGGGAAGAGATCCGGTAGAGAACGCTAGGGACTCGAAAGCTTACGGTTCACAGAAATGGAGGGAGGATACCGGAGAAAACTATGCCCAAGCGGCTAAAGACAAGGCTAACGAAGGAGCAAGCAAAGCTGCGGACAAAGCTTACGAGACCAAAGAGCAGGCTAAGGACACAGCCTACGATGCAAAGGAGAAGGCTAAAGACTACGCCGAACGAACTAAAGAAAAAGTAAACGAAGGGGCGTATAAGGCAGCAGACAAAGCCGAAGATACGAGAGAAAAGGCCAAGGATTATGCAGAGGATACAATGGACAGTGCGAAAGCGAAGGCTCAAGATGCCAAAGAAAAGGTTAAAGAGTATGGAGAAGATACTAAGGAGAGAGCAGAAGGGATTAAAGAGACCGTCAAGGGTAAAGCTGAGGAACTTGGAGAGAAGACGAAGGAGACAGTGAAAGGAGCTTGGGAGAATACGAAAAACGCTGCAAGGACTGCAACTGAAGCTGTGGTTGGGCCTGAAGAGGATGCAGATAAGGCACGGGCTGATATCGATAACGGCGTGGACGACTTGACCAAAAAGACGGAGAAAAAAGCTGAGAAAGATCAAAAAGAGGATGATTTCATAACATTTAAATAATGAGGAGAAGATACCTCTATATACATGTGTTTCTTTGTTTTCAAGTGTTTTATCTTCGTTGTCAGCTTATTCTCTGTTTTGAACTTACGCTTGATCTAATGTATGTGAGATGCATTAGTACATAAATAAATAAATATGTGGTTATGACTTTCAAAGTCTATGTTCTTCTTCCTACTTCAGCACTCTTGAGATTTATCATAAGTTAACAGCTATGGATGAAAACTTGTTAAATCCCTGTAAATACGTTACTTGATACATAAATTTTCCCATGGCTGAGTTTCTTGTTTTCTCGGAATTGATTGTCAACTAATGCACCCTCACATTGTTTCTCTAGTTAAGTTACTGTTAAATTCCTAATAGGTTGATCAAGTATTTTAATTAGGAAACCTTTTTGGTTATGAGTCTCTTGCTTTCTTGGTATTTGTTCATCATTGGTTAGACCTTTCAATTCTCACCACTTATATTCATACCGATTGGTGGAAGTGGCCGTAAAGCCAAGCGTGCAAAGGTAGATCAACCTTCTGTTTCTCAGGTGGTTTCTGTTGAGATTCAACAAGTTAATCATCACCAACCTCTCTTACATGTTCAAGAAACCAACGAAATTATTGGATCTTTTGGTGGCTCTTCTTCTACTGTTGTTGCTGTTGGGAATCATTTCGGTTCTTTGCCTGAAATTCATGGTGAAATGGTGCTTCCAGTTCGAAGTCTTCCACCAATGGATCACCTAGATTTCTCTGTCGGCTCGTTTAAAGAAATTGTTACGATGTTGGATCTAATGATTTGATTGGTAATCCTTTTATGATGAACCAAACAATTGGTAGACATTTTGATAATTAATTTCAACCGTTATTGCATAAATCAAGAGGATCAAAATAAACAGAATCAGAGCTTCGACAATATTATGAACATGAATCATAATGACGTCAACACCAGTGGAAGCAGAGGATCTTCAGGCACTGATTACATGAACAAGAACAACAACAACATTATAAATAACTGTGTGTTGAAGTCGTCATTGCATTTGGAGAAGCATGGTCCATGAATCTAACCATATTACCCGCTACTACGCAGGTCGGCTACTAATATATAACATTTAAGTTTTACTTTAACTGATGAGTAAGAGAGATATCTTTATGGTTTCAAGTGTTTATTTCTTTATATGCATTACTCTGTTTTAAGTCTATCCTCTGTTTTTAGCTAAATACACTTGATCTCATGTATATGAGATTCACTAGCGTGTAAAGTAAAACTTATGAATGAAAAGTTTTGTTGACCGTTTAGAGTTTTATGAGAATAAAAAAAAAAAAATCAGATTTGTGGTGTTTAAAATTAATTTATTCGATATAAAAACTTTCCTCGTACCATTGAGTTTCTTTGTTTCTTGTCTACTAAATCGTTACTATATATAGCATTTGTTCCTATTTGTTAAACCCTTTCTATTCTCACCATTTGTATATATATGCTAAATATGAACAAATCATATAAATGTATTTATATGAAAAAACTTATGTTATGCGCAATGAGAGAACACGTGAAGACTCACACTTTAACATACTGGTCCATTATTATTAATACTCGCAATCTATGCAAATTTTTTCCACTTTCAATATCTCTAGATTTCGTTTCTGTTAAATGACCAACTCATTTGACCATATCTTCTCGATTTTCCGTTTTTTCATATACGGACAAAAGTTCATAATAAGAGAGACTTGGTTTTTGACTATGGTAAGCCTAAGGTTTATGGTGTGTATACAGATCTTCAGATTTTGTTAATACAAAATCCTTGACACGTTTTGTTCATAATCTTACAAAATTTAAAACCCCAAACGTATTTCTTCTTCGATTTCCACGCTCCAAGAACCTATATAAGAAGACACCCCATACCACAAAAACCATAACAAAAAGAAGACCTTACATAATTAAAGACTTGTCTTTCTAAGAGAGAATCAAGTAGTTCTTCTTGAGAGAAATGGACAACTCGAATGTTCACCGGGATGAAGTCAATCAAGTGAATGACGCGAAGCCTCCACCGCGAGTGTGTCTAAGGTGTAACTCAGACAACACCAAGTTTTGTTACTACAACAACTACAGCCTGTCTCAACCTCGCTATTTTTGTAAGAATTGTCGTCGATACTGGACTCATGGTGGGGCTTTAAGAAACATACCGATTGGTGGAAGTTGCCGTAAATCCAAGCGTGAAAAGATGAATCAACCTTCTAATTCTCAGATGGTTTCTGTTGAGACCGAACAAGTCAATCATCATCACCAACCACTCTTAAATGGTGGCTCTTCTTCTGCTTCTCCTGTTGTTGCTGGGAACCATTTTGGTTCTTTGCCTGAAATTCATGGTGATATGATGCTTCCAGTTCAAAGTTTTCGACAAATGGATCGCTTCGATTTCTCTGACGGATCGTTTCAACAAGATTATTACGATGTTGGATCTAATGACCTGATTGGTAATCCTTTGATAAACCAAACAATTGGTAGACATGCTGATAGTTACAATGGTTATAGCATAAATCAGGAGGATCTAAACAAACGGAACCAAAGTTTCAACAACACTATGAGCATGACTCATACAGCGGGCAATGGAAGCAGAGGATTTTCAGGCACTGCTCATATGAATAAGAACAACAACAATATCATAAACAACTGTCTGTTTATGCCTTCTTACCTTTTGGAGAAACATGGACTTTGAATCTAAATTGTATTACCCATTTTCTTTTTTCTTTAGTTTATGTTTTTTTTTTTTTCCTTTTATGCGTTATGATAGTGTTTTTTTTTTTTTAAGTTATAAAATTTTGCATCTTTGATTTCCTTTTTTTACATAATACTAGGATAATACCCATGCTAATGCACGGGTTCAATGTTAATCATTAGTAATTTTAATAAGTGTTTCGATATATTTATAAGCATATATATATTGAGTTGATAATTGGTGTATGTGGATCTTTAACAATACATTAGACTGTGTAAAATTTGTATATCTGTTATTGTTCAGTTTGATATTATTTAATAATTTGTTTCATATTTAATGAAGTGTGCTAATATAGTTTTATAAATTTTGAATGAGTTCACATATACGTATAACTTTAGTGCACATAATAGTTTCATTAAAAAAATTCAAAGTAAAATTAAATCAATATAGTTTTAGGTAAAAATCCAGCTGTAATTTTGAATATGAAATTCTAGATTCTTTTGTGTATATTTAAATTTGTGATTGTTTTCTATAGAAATTGTGTTTCACCCGTTAATTAATTTAAAATGTTGGTATTATAGTTTTAGTTTAAAAGACAATTGTAGTGATCATTTACTAAATGAAATTCTTTGTTTCATCATGTAAATTTGTGATTGTTTTATATAGGTGAAATAATTATAAACAAAGATTTTTTATTTCTTACTTCAATAACAAACAAATAATCATATATGTTAAATTTATTGTTAAAATATATTTTGAAAGATAATTTTACATGTTCACACATTTTTAAAATAAAAATGAAAAGTATCTAATTTAATTTTGTCAAACAATGTATTATTTTTTCTGGTTTAATTGTAAGAGATAATATTAAATTTTAACAAACATAAACTAAGGATAAAGTTCTTTTTCCTCTCGAAAAAGCGATTTCCGTCAAGCTTCCGACCAAAGCTCCGTCGTTGCCGTTCTAGTGGTCATTCGTCCTAAATGACCACCCCTGTTCTCCCCGCCCCTGCTATTCCACCAGATCTGCTCATTCTCCATCCATCCGAGTCTCCCGATCCACCTTTCTCCCCATCTCGTCCTCAGGATGTTGAGATATCAGATATGAATGGGTCTTCACCGGTTTCCATCTCCGGTCGCAAGGGACCTTTCTCGTCTTCTCCATCCATCAAGTTTGGCTCTGTTCAGTGTCTCGTAACTACTCCCTCATCAGATCTAGTTCCAACCTCTGATGTCGGTTGCTCTTGACTATGATACCAGGAAGGAGTTGTGGCTATCTCTTAGGGATACATTATCCTCTTTCAATCTCTCTGCGAGGCCTTGGCTGGTTAACGGGGATTTCAATGAGATTCCGTCTCCATCGGAAACCTCAAACTCGGCTATTTTCAGAACAACTCCGGCTATGAGAAACTTTGGGGATTGTTTGGCTGACGTTGGTCTCTTTGATCTACCGTTTCACGGCCCAGCTTTTACTTGGACAAATCATCAACCTACAAGCCCTATTGGAAGGAAATTTGACAGATGTTTGGTGAATGGCAACTGGCTTCTAACCTTTCCAACTAGTCATTGTTCTTTTGAGGCTCCTTTGTTCTCCGACCATACGCCGTGTTTTATCAACTTGTCTACAAAGCCACCAGATTATGGTACTAGACCCTTCAGGTTCTATAATATGATGTTGAAGCATCCGACTTTTTTGGAAACGGTTAAAGAGGCATGGGAAGAAGCGGGTGCTCCGGCTACAACCTTAAGTCGTTCTATTTTAAGTTGAAAAGCCTGAAGAGGCCGTTGAAAACTTTATGTAAGGATAAATACAGTGGGATTGAAAAGAGAGTATTCGAAGCATCTCAACAATTAAAAGCTCTTCAGTTGGTGTCCCTGCAAGATCCTTCTCCTTCAAATCTCCAACTTGAAAAATCAGCTAAAGATGAATGGTTGATGCTTCGCCAAGCAGAAGAAAGTTTTTTCAGGCAGAAATCGTGAGTCAAATGGTTGCAAGAGGGTGACTTCAACACGTCTTTCTTCCATAAAGTAATGAAGGCAAGGAATGCGTACAATTCAGTGAAGTACCTCACTAGGCCTGATGGATCTCGAGCAGATACTGCACAGGAGATTCACGTTCATGCAGTTAGCTATTACGAATCCATCATGACAACCGTTCGAGGTACCTTCTCTCCGAAACTCCCTGAATTTTTAGAGCATCTTCCTTTGCCTATTTGTTCTTCGGTCCATACTGGGATTTTATCTGAGGAAATAACGGCTGACAAGATCAAGAAATCTCTGTCTGGAATGCCATCCAACAAAACACCTGGGCCCGATGGATTTACAGCAGAATTCTTCAGAGCTACTTAGAGTTTTTTGGGTCAGGAAATCACTACCGTCATCAAAAGTTTCTTTGATTCGCCGTTTATGCCTAAAGCTCTGAACTCCACTACACTCGTGCTGCTGCAGAAAAGACCAGGAGCTGATGAGCTAAAAGACTATAGGCCGATTTCCTGTCTGAATACGGTCTACAAACTTATTACTCGCCTGCTGGGTGATAAGTTAAAGTCTATTCTCCCGGATCTGATCGTGCCGAACCAAACAGCTTTTGTAAGAGATAGACTTTTGCTGGAAAATGTTTTGCTGGAGTCTGAGGTTGTTAAGGGTTACCATAAAACTAACCTTTCTCCAAGGATGACCTTGAAAGTGGATATATCGAAGGCTTTTGACTCGGTAAGGTGGGATTTTATTCTCAGTATTCTGCAGGCCCACCAAGTGCCACCAGTTTTCCTACAAGCAATAAAGGCTTGTATATGCTCTCCTGCCTTCTCCGTGTGTATAAACGGGGCGACCTCAGGGTTTTTTAAAGGAAAAACAGGGCTTAGACAAGGGGATCCTCTTTCCCCATCCTTGTTTGTCATGGAGATGAATGTTCTCTTTGATGCTGAATAAAGCCGTGGAAGAAGGAGCTTTTGCCTATCACCCAGACTGTGAAGAGCAGAAACTCACTCATCTCTCTTTTGCTGACGACTTACTCATCTTCCTAGATGGAACACTGGAGTCATTGAGAGGAGTCCTTCTGATTTTGAAAAGATTTGAAGAACTATCGGGTCTAGCAATCAATATCTCAAAAACAAGCTTGTTCTCTTAGGGTATGGACCCTACGGTCTTGGCTGATATAGAAAGTTCGTGGGTTTGTCTCAAACTGTATGTGGCTGATTGTGACCCGCTAATTACTCAAGTAAGAAAGAAATTAAACAGCTGGACTCATCGGTTATTAAGTCTCGCGGGAAGATACACTCTCCTCTCTACAGTTATCCCGGGCATTGTAGGGTTTTGGAGTTCTGCTTTCTTCCTTCCAAAGGTGGTTATTAGGCGTATAAACTCTCTCACTAGTGCTTTCTTTTGGCATGGAACAACAGACACTGCAAAAGGCGCAAAGGTGGCATGGTATGACATCTCTTTTCCAAAGAAGGAGGGAGGATTAGGCCTTCAAAACATTAAAAGTTGGAATGATACTTGCGGCCTAAAGCTCATTTGGATGCTCTTCTTTAGGGCTGGCTCAATTTGGGTTGCCTGGTTAAGGAAAAAGTACCTCTCCCATTCTCCATTTTGGGCGTTAAATGGAAAAAACTACGAGTTTTCTTGGATGTTCCGTTAGCTTCTGAAGTTGAGAACCAAAGCCAGCTATCTGATTAGAATCTTGATTGGAAACGGTGATGATACGTTTTTTTGGTGGGATCCATGATCTCCGTTTGGACCATTGATTCACTACATTGGCTGCGAGGGGCCTTCTTCGATGGGCATTCCTTTATTCTCTGCAGTCAGTGACTTTATCACTCCTCAGGGATGGTGTTTACCTCCGACGAGATCCGAGAAGCAGCTGAACCTCCATACGTTTGTCACTACTCTGCAGCCATCTGTATCGAGTGATCAAACGGTCTGGATTGTTGACGAGATAATTCAGAACTCTTTCTCCTCTCGCCAAGTCTGGAATTGTATTAGAGAAGCTAAACCAGAGGTCTCCTGGGCGAAACAAATTTGGCACAAAGCGAGGATACCAAAACATGCTTTCTCCACCTGGCTGTTTGTCCTAAATCGCAACCCTACATTGGATCGTATCTCAAGATGGAGTTGCGATGTTGAACAGACATGCCTCCTCTGCGGAACGAATGCGGAAACGAGGAATCACTTGTTCTTTATCTGTCCGTTCTCAAATCAAGTATGGAACGAGGTACTCCTGAAATTAAGCTTCAGCTCGCCTCCTTCTCAATGGGACGTTGTCCTCCAATGGCTCCCGGTAGCTTCCACAAACAAAGACACCTCTTTGGCTTTGCTTCAGGCATGGCAAGCCTGCATATATGAAACATGGGCCGAGAGGAATCGTAGATTTCATCAAGGAGTCACTTTCCCGGCTACGAAGATCGTTCAGCTGATTATATCAAAGGTGCGAGATCGTGCGCATAGTATTACTCTCCTAAATCCAGATCGTCACAGCCTTCTACTCTGTTGGTCTTAATCTATTGTTGCTAGCTCGGCTTCTCTGCTTTTCAGGGTTTTTCCCTGTTCTTGCTCTACCTTTTATTGTATTTTATGCCTTTCGATGAGTGGTTTCATCGGGTTCTTTGTAAACTTTATTTTATAAATTCAAGCAAATCCTTTATCAAAAAAAAATATTAGATTTTTGAAATAATAGTTATTAAAAATATATTCAAAATAATTATTTTTGGTAAGTTTAGGAATATTCAAATGTGTTTGGCAATAGAAATTAAAGTAATCAAAATAGGTAATGATGCAAATAATTATTTTTTGCAATAGATATAGCATAATTAAATATATGAAAAAATAAAAATCATGAGAATTATTCGACACATTAGTAAATATAGCTTTTAATGTTCCTCTTTAATCTGTAGTCGTAACGAGTTTCTTATTTTGCAATCTGCCTCTTGAATCTTGAGTGTTGATCATGTGTGCGAATACAATCATTTGTGGTAAAAAACAACGACCAATAGAAATCAACATAAAATGTCCATCTATAAGTTAGATACAAGTAAACGAAAATTTTATATAAATTATGACAAATCAACAATGATGTGATACTTATAAATTTATTGACTGTTTCAAATATAATGTTAATAGTCTTATATATGTTAATTGTGTAAACGTTTTATGAATTTCTGTATTTAAAAAAAAAAATTGATTGCATGTTTTGAAATGCATTTTTGGATTAAGAACCTTATTTATACTCATGTATGATGTAACTAGCTAGGCATATATGGTTAAGAACTAAAATAACTAACACATACAATTAATATGTATTAATATAATATTATATAGGAAATTAAATATATTATTTAAACTTACAAAAACTATTAAATGTCCATCTAGAAGTCATCTAGAGTCAATAGGTAAATCCAAGTAGATTGAGATATGTTTTATAAATGCAGATGATTCAACAATGATATAATGGTAAAAAGTTACTTGAAATCATTGTTTTTTCAAATCTAGTTATTATAGTCTTAATTTTGTTTTCTTTGTTGTAATCTTACTTAGGCAATTATGTAAAAACTAATAATGATCGAATTTCTCTATTTTCAACTTTTAAAAGGTGGTTGATTTTAAAAAAGGTGTTTCTGGATTTACAAATTTAGCTGTGTAGTTATGAATATATTAAAAATTATTAAAACTTTATCAAAAAAAAAAATGATTAAAACTAAAAATTTAACATGAATAGATCAAGTTGTTCTCTCAGATTTTCTAGAGCCAAACGGGCAAACGGTACTTTCGAAGAACAAAAACTTAAAGTATAACAATGACATAAAAAGAGGTCCAGGTTTTTCTGATCGACACGTGATGTTAGGGCTCACCACAATAAAAAGGGCAAAAGCTATATATTGTCAGTCATCGATTCCGGGGTGATTGGTATGATGTGGTTGCACAGCTATATATTCTCTACAGCAATCAAAAGTTATCAATAAGCTCTCTTTTTATCTATTTCTATTTTTGAAACACAGCAATTTTCTTTATTTATGGAAATTTCGTAGTTGTGGAGAGCAATTTTTTTAGAGCATTAAAATTAGTGCTCTCAAAATTTTCTCTCTTCTTTTTCCTTATTGTTTTGTCCACTTTCTTTATTTAATATATTATTTTTATATCTTATTTTTTTGTTTTAATGATATATTTAATGACATAATATATATAAAAAAATTCTTACAGCACTAAAGCCTACAGCCACAGCACTAAATCTTACAGCAAAATTTAAAAGCTACAGCCGCAACCAATCAGATTGAAGATGAGGTCTTCCACAGCAAATTTGACACGTGCACATTATCCCTTTTTAGTTGTCTAATTTAACTTCATCATCGCTATTATTTTCAGAATTTGGCAAAAGCATTATTTTTGTTTTGCTGTTTTTCTTGTTATTGTTTTTTTTTTTTTTTTGGGGCAAATGTGAGAAACAACAATTGAAGAGTGAAGACAATTCTTGTTATTGTTTTGTAGAGTGTAATTCGTAAACCATTAAGCAGTTTAATTACACCTAGCTAGATTTACGTCCGTTCAAGAAGAGTCAGTACAGAGAAATCCAGAGATTTTAAAGTAGCAATTAAAATGTTTTTGAATTCTGAAAATTAATTAAATTACTACGACATATCAAGAGGAAATTTAAGACGTACAAAACACGGGTCCGTGCATTTAATAACAAAAGCTATTGACGGTACAAAACGTCAAAAACAAATGCCCTTTGACGTGGGTAATTTTACACATGCAGCATCATCTACATATATATAGAGCTTCATATCTCAGGTATTCAATCATCAAACCAAGAAATCTCAATCATTCCTTTCATTTCTTCACATACTTTTCTTGTTAATCTGACCCACCCCAGAAATGGCTACTTCACGTCTAGCTAGGTTTGTATCAGAGGTTGCTCCGCCTCAATTCGTGACGGTGATGAGGAGGCATAGAGCAGCGAAGCAGAAGCTCGACACAATCAAAGAAGAGGAGACTAAAGAAGATTGTTTCGGTGTTGGTATGATGATTATGTCTAATAAGATGATGTCTAGTACTAAGATGGCATCATCTCATCATCAAGCTTGTCTTTCTTCCTCTACTTCGGTTGCTAATTCTGCATCTACCTCTAATAATTTTCTTGTCGAGACTCGAAGCTCTTTTTCTGTCTTCGAAAACTAAGATCTCTATGTGTTGTATTTTGTACTGATCTCGGGTCGATATTTTTGTTTGCACCCGTTTCTATTTATATTTTGTTAAAGATTCAGACCTTTTTATTATTATCTGAAAGGTCCGATACATTTACGTTTTATATGATTGTATTTCTTAAAGAGCAGTTGTATGATTAAGCGTTCTACACTTCTAGCTACTTCGTCATATTGTAATTTTCTACTCTTTTAATATGGATGTAGGTTTGTAGAAAAGTTTATATTACACATTTCTTGGTTTACGAAGACTGCTGTTGGAAATACTTGTCATCCGTATTGTCATTTGTATCAGCTCGGTCAATATATTCAATTTACATAACAAATACTATTAACACGTTAAAAAAAAAAAAAAAAAAAATTAACACGTTACTATTTGGAAGTAAGAGTTAAAAAGTAGCGAATATGATTTGAATATTTAAAATACAATATTCAAACTACAAAGTACTTAACTTAAAACTCTTGCCTATTCAAATGATAGCTCGATTACTCGTCCAGACAATATCATATACCAAAAGTTCCTAAAGTAGCCGTCCCATATATATATAAAAATGTTGCCTATTACATTGATTGATGAAGACACTCCACAAAGCAGAGTGAGATACTTTCCTGGGATATGTTATGGGATAAGCAGAAGACCATATATATATAAAAGTAGATCTTCTGATACAATTCTAGGAACTCCACCTATACACATACCAAAAATATGTTCCTCAGCATCGGAGATTGACAACTATATAATGTTATATGGTTTCACAGTTTACGGTTGCAACTTGCAAGGGCCTAATAAACTTATCATTATCTATATTAATAAGATAAATTTACGGTTATGCCTAAAATATTAAAGTTTCGATTTCTTCTATTTATGTCTTCTTTTGTTTTCAAGTCTTTTATCTCTCATTTTGTATTTCTCTGTTTTCCGTTTTTACTCTGTTTTTAAACTAAGTTTGATCTGATGTATGTGAGATGGATTAAGTTTAGAATAATAAGATGTATAAATTAATCTATGGTTATGTCAAGAATTTTAAGTTTCTATATCTTCTATCAGCATATTTTTGTTGTTCTAACTTCTAAGATTAAATGTGTGATTCGGTGAATTATATCTTTCCACAATAATGCTTTGGGCTTTTTATCCTAGCTCACCAGTAATTTGATGCTAACTACCGGTTATTAATAGTTCTTGATGGTTTTGACCACTTGACTTTTGAGCTCCTAATTTGTAAACCATTTTAATTTTCTTCGATAAAATGAATAGCAGTTATATCCTGGCGAATTTTTTTATGTTTCTGTTTTCTTCTTTTTAGGAACAAATATTTAGTTTATGTTCTTCCATCTTTACTTTTAACACTTTATCAGATCTATCATGACTTTGAAGGAAAATTGGTTAAATTGCTAAAAAATGATTTATGGAAAATAGTTTACTTTGTATAAAAACTTACATAGTTGTGTTTCTTGGCTGCAATTGATAGTATAGTACTTTACTTCCACACGCTCACACATTTTTATAAATCTTATACATATTTTTCCGGTTATAACTTCTCATACGCGCCATGAAAACCAAGTATGAACGGATATACCCCATACACAGATCCTTTCTCGGAACAAATATCATTTATATAGCTTAAGTGTATATTTAATCTCATTATTCAAAAATCATAGTTGTAATCTTTTATTATTTTTTAATAAAATATTTTTTTCCCAAAAGACTAAACAAAATATGTTCTCCAGTAAAATTTATTTAATTGGTATGCCAGTTTTCAATATTGGTTATTTGATATAAAGAAATTTCTTGTTTTGGCTGAGTCTCTTCTCTTCTTGGTATTGATATTGCTACATGTTTCCACCATTTGTGTTCATTTTTAATATGATAAAATTTATCCTTTTAAACAATAATAAATATCTCCATTTGAACAATTACAAATGTCTTCAGTTTAAATATGAAAAAAACTTTTTATGACAAGATTTTCCGATCCACCAATAAAAACACGCGTGAAACACACGCGCTTGACACATATTATTTTCTCAATCTATGCAAATCACTATAAAGTTTGTAATAAATTTAGTTATTTATGTGTTTTGTCAATTTCCCTATTATTCATATCTTCTTCCCTTAATTCATATACATCCAAGTTAATTATAATAGGGATGGTTTTTGGCTAAGCTTAGCTAAAGTTTATGGTGTGAAGATTGATTTTCAGATTTTCTTAATAAAATCTTTAACACGTTTTGGTCAACCATCACTCTTCTTAAATCCCAAACTTACCTCTTCTTCAATCTCCACTCCCCCAAGAGCCTATATAAGAAGTGACTCCCACAATACCAAAGACCATAACAAAAACACCAATAAGGAAATCAAATAGCTCTTGAGATAATGGATAACGTTAATGTTTTCTTGCAGGGAGACAATCAAGTGAGTAAAGAGAAGCCTCCACCGCGAGTGTGTCCAAGGTGTAACTCAGACAACACCAAGTTCTGCTACTACAACAACTATAGCGATTCTCAACCACGCTACAACTGCAAGAACTGTCGCCGATACTGGACTCATGGTGGAGCGCAAAGGAACATACCGATTGGTGGAAAAGGCCGTAAAGCCAAGCGTGCTAAGATAGATCAACCTTCTGTTTCTCAGGTGGTTTCTGTTGAGATCCAACAAGTTAATCATCACCAACCTCTCTTAAATGGTGGTTCTTCTTCTTCTACTGTTGTTCCTGTTGGGAACCATTTTGGTTCTTTGCCTGAAATTCATGGTGAGATGGTGCTTCCAGTTCGAAGTCTTCCACCAATGGATCACTTAGACTTCTCTGTCGGCTCGTTTCACCAAAATAGTTACGATGTTGGATCCAATGATTTGATTGGTAATCCTTTTATTAACCAATCAATCGGTAGACATGTTGAAAACCACAACGGTTATCGCGTAAACCAAGAGGATCAAAACAAGTGGAACCAGAGCTTCAACAATACTATGAACATAAATCATAATGGCGCCAGCACCAGTGGAAGCATAGGATCTCTAGGCACTGATCACATGAACAACAACAACAACATCATTAACAACTGTGTGTGCAAGTCCTCATACCATTTCGAAAAACATGGTCCTTGAATCTAACCGTATTACCTGTTTTTTTTTTCTTTTCCTTATTTATGTTTTATTTTTATTTTATGTTATGAAAGTTTATGTCGCTGTTTCCCAAAAGATTCAGACATAAGCTGTTTGTCTGATCTTTTTATTTTATCCCGAGCATAATATAATATAATTATCTAGTCGTGTTTAGTTCGTTATTTTGCATTTTGCTCTTGATCGTCAAGTCTTGATGTAATTAAGTGGGATCTTGAGCCAAATCGAAACCTAAAATTTCAGCATCTTTAGCTAACATGCAAAACAAATTTCGCCCCCTTTACCAAAAAAAAAAACAAACAAACAAACAAAATACGCCCAATAGAACTAAAACAAAATACGACCACCAAATGTAATTAAGTGGGATCTTCAGCCAAATCGAAACCTAAAATTTCAGCATCTTTAGCTAACATGCAAAACAAATTTCGCCCCCTTTACCAAAAAAAAAAACAAACAAACAAACAAAATACGCCCAATAGAACTAAAACAAAATACGACCACCAAATGTAATTAAGTGGGATCTTCAGCCAAATCGAAACCTAAAATTTCAGCATCTTTAGCTAACATGCAAAACAAATTTCGCCCCCTTTACCAAAAAAAAAAAAAACAAACAAAATACGCCCAATAGAACTAATTAAAACAAAATACGACCACCAAATATTGACATGTATCTTTATCAAAAACTATTGACATGTATGTCATGTAATCTCGATACAACATAAGCTAATTTGGATATTCTTTTTTTAGTCAAAATTTTGGTTACTCTTACAAATCAAAAAGATCTTGCAACCATTGTTAACACTCCGAACAATTAAAGAAGCTCCTTTATTTTCATTTCTCAGTTCAATTTCCATACACCATTCCTCAGTCCCACTTCTCTCTCAAATCTATGAAAACTATAAGACATTATTATCAAATATATTTTAGTTTTCAGTTACATCTAAGTTTTATTTTTTAATTATTTAGTTGAGATGTTTTTTCTATTGCATGTCCTAGACAATCCAAATATTATATCATATACCCAAAACAAGTTCTTTCCATACAGTGAGTGGTACTTTGCAGTCCTACTAACATGTGTTTTCCATAAAAGAAACAAAAGAAGTAAAATATATATTTTTGGTAAAGAACAAGTAAGAGATAAAAAAAGTTTAGAAAGATGAACTTTTGAAAAAATAGGGATATAGAGAAGTTTATAACAAAAATAAAAATCTAAAATACTATATATTCAAATTACAAAGTACTTGACCTAAAAATGTTGTCAATTCAAATAATGATTTCGATTATAGTCCAAACTATATCATAAACAAAAAAGAATTCCTAAACTAGACTCGATCCATATATATCTACCCTTATAAATCAATGATACAGTTATATAAAACTGTAGCTTATTGAAGAAGACACTGCACAAAGCACAGTGAGATAATTTCTTGTGGTCTTGCTGCAGGATCTTCTGTTACAATTCTCGGAACTCCAAAGCATGCACATAAAGAAAATATGTTCCTCAGCATCTGAGATTGACAAAAGGCGATGGAATGGTTTTGTGGTTTCACGGTTTATGGTTGAGTTGCAAGGGCCTAAGAAATTTATCAACATCTGATGTATGTGGGATACATAAGTATATAAATAAGATAAGTTTATGGTCATGAATATTAAGTTTCGATTTCTTCTATTTATGTCTTCCTTTTTTTCATTTTTATTTATTTATTTTATCTCTCTTTATGTATTGCTCTGTTTTCGCTCTATACTCTGTTTTGAGACTACGTTTGATCTGATGTATGTGATCAGATTTTAAGTTTAGATAATTAAGATGTAAAAACGAGTTCAAGAATTTTAAGTTTCTCTTTCTTCTATCAATATCTAATTTAGCCTAGAGTTGAAGAATTTTTGTTATAAGTTTTTTTTTTTTTTTTTCTTTTCGTCATATTGTTCTAAGATTTAATATGTGGCTTGTGTTTTATACTACTTCACCAGTCACCAGTAAATTGATGCTTACTACCAGTTAATAGTCGTTATGGTTTTGACCATTTGACTTTCGAGTTCTTAATTTGTAAACAATTATTCGATAAAAGAAAAACCGTTATATTTTGGCGCGAGACTTAAGTTTCTCCCCCTTTTTGTTTTTTGGGGATAAATATTAAGTTTCTGTTCTTCCCTCTTTACTTTTAAGTTTTAACACTCTATGAGATCTATCATGACTGTAGAAGAAAATTTGGTTAAATTGCTAAAAAAGTGATTTCTGGAAAATAAGTTACTTAATATAAACATATCTAGTATGGTTGTGTGTTCTTTGTCTTCTTTGAATTGGAAGTTTAGTCTACTCATGCACTGACTCACTCTCACACATTTTTATAAATCTTAGACATATTTTTTCGGTGTAACTTTCCGATATGTGCCACGAAAAACAAGTATGAACATATATACCCTCATANACACACAATACATACATCAATACGAATTACATTTATATCTCTCGCTTCAGTGTATATTTAATCTTGTTGTTTTAATTTTTTCCTCAAACGACTTTCAAAATCATACTTTGTAATCTTTTTTTATCCTGCATTTCAATAGAATACCCGTTACCCAAAGAAAAAAAAAAACGAGTATAATTTCCAGTAAAATTATTTATCTAGATATGTCAGTTTTCAATATTGGTTATTTGATATAATGAAGTTTCCTGTTTTGGTTGGGTTTCTTTGTCTTCTTCGCAGTTCTCACCATTTGTAACTATTTTAAAAGTGATAAAATGTATCCACTTGAATAATAACAAATGTCTCCATTCTAAATACGAAAAAATCTTTTTATTTTTATGATAAAATTTTCTAATATACCAATAAAAACACGAGTGAAACACAAGCGCTTGACACGTATTATCTTTGTAAATTAGCATTAGATTTTTCATAAATTTAATTATCAATGTGTTTTGTCAAATCTGAAAATATGCTATTTGACATAAACACATTTCCCTTTATTCATATCATCAATCCCTTTTTAGTATACATCATACAAGAGTTAGATGGTTTTTGACTAAGCTTAGCTAGTGTTTATTGTGTGAAGATAGATCTTCAGATTTTGTTGATACGCTTTGACACTTTTGGATCTAATATCACTCTTCTAAAGTCTGAAGCTTATCTCTTCTTCTATTTCTGCTTCCCCAAGAGCCTATATAAGAAGACACCCCCACATACCATAACAACAACAAAAACAAAACCAAGTAGCTCTTAAGAGAAATGAATAACATTAATCTTTTCTTGCAGGGAGACAATCAAGTGAATCAAGAGAAGCCTCCACCCCGAATGTGTCCAAGGTGTAAGTCAGACAACACCAAATTCTGTTATTACAACAACTATAGCTATGCTCAACCACGCTACAGCTGTAAGAACTGTTGTCGCTACTGGACTCATGGTGGAGCGCTAAGGAACTTACCGATTGGTCGCAGACCCCGTAAAGCCAAGCGTGCTAAGGTAGATCCACCTTCTGTTTCTCTGTTGGTTTCTGTTGAGATCTAACAAGTTAATTATCACCAACCTCTCTTAAATGGTGGTTCTTCTTCTTCTTCTACTGTTGTTGCTGTTGGGAACTATTTTGGTTCTTTGCCTAAATTCATGGTGAGATGTTGCTTCCAATTCAAAGTCTTCCACCTATGGATCACTTAGATTTCTTTGTTGGATCGTTTCAGCCAGGTTATTACGATGTTGGATCCACTACTATGAACATGAATCATAATGGCCCTAGCACCATGGAAGCAGAGGATCTCTAGGCACTGGTCACAACAACAACATCATAAAAAATTGTGTCTGCAAGTGTTCGAGAAGAATGGTCCTGAATCTAAGTATCTAACCGTATTACCCGTTTTTTCCTTCTTAAGTTTATGTTTTATTGTATATTTATGTTTTATGTTTGGGTTGTCTTATTAAGTTATGAAAGTTTATGTCGTTGATTCCCAAAAGATTCAGACATAAGTTGCTGGTCTGATCTTTTTCTATTTTATAATATAATATAATTATCTGTCGTGTCTAGTTCGTTAATTTGAAATTTGGTCGTGTCTCTTAAAAGTCTTGATGTAATTAAGTGGGATCTTGAGCCACATCGGAAACTACATTGTCAGCATCTTTAGCTAACATGCAAAACAAAATACGTCCAATAGAAGTAAACCAAAACACGTCTAATCGACATGCAATCTCGATACAACATAAACTAATTTGGATATATATTCTTTCTTTTAGTCAAAATTTTGGTTACTCGTACACATTTTAAAATTTGGATAGCAAAATCAAAGAGGTAAGGGATGTCCAAAATAAAATAAAATAAAGGATTTTGCAACCATTGTTAACACTCCGAACAACTAAAGAAGCTCATTTCTTCAAATTTAGACTTTGTACTTATGGATAAAGTTGTTTTTTTTTTTTTTGGTAAAAAATTATCCAAATTTCATTTAAATTAAACAAATTTGTGTAATTCATGTACCCGAATCCAACTTGAGAACTCGGGTGAAACCAAACTAAACCCAACCCGAACCCAAATAGATACCCGAAGTCAGGCCTTGTTTTAAGCCCGTGTGACATGGGATATGTCACAGAGCCCAACTGGTTTTAAGTTTTGTTTCTTTGCAATTAAAGGTCTATTTTTGTCAAAACGTTACAGAAAAAGCCCAAATTTTTAAACATAGATTGTTTTAAAGATTTTTGCAAAGTCTTTTATATCAAAAAGTGACAGAAAAGGCCTAAATTTTTAAATTCAACAACACCTTGATATTCTTTGGGCCGGGCCTGCCCGAAGGCATACATAAAAGTAAAACAGAAGAGATGGATAATTGAATGTCAGCAAAGATTTATTACAACGGAAGAATTGCATAACGTAAATTGTTTTTTTTCTTAAAGAAGTATTTTCTCCATCTGTGCTTTTATTGTTTTCTCTTTAATTGTGCTAGAAGTGCTGGACTCCTGTATATCCTTGAGTAAATCCTATAAGCTTGAACTTGGTAAAGCCGAGTAATCTCGGCTGGGGAATGTCAATTCTTCATAGACATAAACAAAGAAGCTAAAACAAGATATGAATTGTAAAGAAATTTGTTATGTAATTCACAATGGATAAAGCTTGATGGTTTTACGTGACTTTCTGATGAGATGACAAGATACATAATATGCATATTACATGTTACACCGATTTTTTTTTCAATAGTTAATTTTGTAACGGAGCAGAAATGGTTAAAACATTTTTCTAAATTACCAACTGAAATTGTTAATTTTGTCATATATTAGAAATATAGTTAGGGTTAAAACATTTCTGTTTCTCTTTACTTTTAATATTATATGAGATCTATCATGACTACGTAGGAACGAACGTATGTTAAAAAGTGATTCATGGAAAATATATTACTTAATAGTTAATATAGACACTTATCTTTGAAAAACAAAAAATTATAGACACTTATCTAATTATATATGGTTGTGTTTCTTGTCTCTTGGAATTGATAGTTTAGTCTACTCAAGACTCTCACACATTTTTATAAAATGTTAGACATATTTTTTTCCGGTTATAACTTCCTAAATGCGCCACAAAAAACAAGTATGAACATAGATACCCATATATACATAATTTCTCAATACGAATTACAATTATCTCTAACTTAATTATATACTTTATCTTATTTTATAAAAAACTTATTTCTCTAACAACATTCGATAAATAATATATTTTTCTGCATTTCGATAGAATTTTCTTTAACAAAAAATAACTAATTATATTCTGTAGTAAAATTATTTATCTAGATGGTATGTCAGTTTTCAATAGAAAAACAATTCTTGTTTTGGTCGAGTCTCTTTGCCTTTGCAATTATCACCATTTGTAACAAATTCAAAAGTGATTAAATGTATCGATTTGAACAATAACAAATGTCTCCATTTTAAATATGAAACAAAATCTTAAAAATGTATATTTCTACGATAAGATTATCTGGTATACCAATAGAAACACGAGTGAAACACACGCTTGACACGCATTATCTTTGTAAGTCAGTATTAATTTTTTACTAGATTTAGTTATTTATGTATTTTGTCAAATTTGAAATATGTTATTTGACATAAACACATTTCTCATTATTCATATCATGAATCCCTTTTAAATATACAACCCAGATTTAGTTGGTTTTTGACTAAGCTTAGCCTAGTGTTAATAGTGTAAGATAGATTTTCAGATTTTACTAACACAACTGTGTGGGCAAGTCCTCATACCATTTCGAGAAGCATGGTCCTTGAATTTAACCGTATTATATACCCGTTTTGTTTTCCTTCTTAAGTTTCTGTTTTTTCTTTTCCTTTTATGTTTTCTGTTGGGTTTTTATTTTAATTATAAAAGTTCATGTCGTTCATGTTTCCCAAAAGATTCAGACATACACACATAAGCTGTTTGTCTGATCTTTTTTTTCCTTAAATAAAATATAAATATCTAGTCGGGTCCAGTTAATTTGCAATTTGTTCTTGGCTCTTGAAGTTTTGTTCTATCTATTTAAGTGGGATCTTGAGCAAAAAGGCAAACTGAATTTTCAGGATCTTTAGCTAAGATGTTAAACAAAACAAGTATAATAGAAATCGTGACATTATTATCATTTATCAAATATGTTTTACTTCTCAAATACATCTAAGTTTCTGTTTATTGTTGTTAACCGTGAATTTGCTACTGTTTTGTAGAGGGTAATAATAAGCAGATTCAACTACACCTTTGAATGATCTGAAGCATTTATGAAAAAATAACAGTAATTTTAGGTACTCTATTTAAATTCATTTTGAGTTAGTTTTTCCAGTTATTCTACTAGAAAAAGATGTGCTCTGTTCAAAATTCACATTTCCATATAAAAATAAACCAAATAAATTTTAATTTTTGTTTAATTTGTATGTTTCACCAACCAAAAATCTCATAACTAAAAGCAGCTAGATTTCATAACTACAATAAGTGTATCATTTGGTTTAACATTAACTACTAGTTAACTACAAACTTAACAGATTATTTGGATTTAAACTAAAAAAAATTAATGAGTTTAAACCTTTTGAAATCTTTTTATCTTTTTATTCCCTTTATTTTCTTAACTGACATGACATTTACTCATGATTGTTAGATTGGAAATAAAAATGAATGTTAAGCTTAGCTAAGAGTTTGATCAAAAAAGAAATTAGATAAGAGAAGAGAGAACTTTTGAATTTAAAAAATGAAAAAGGTTCCGTCCGATTTCTCCTTCATCTCCTCCGTAGTGGGTTATTTCCCTTGTAGCCCTAGATTGAAGGAGAAAAAACCGCTCAATCAGGTGGAGATTTGCTCTTTTTCATTGGGGTTTTGAGTTAGTCACTTTCTCTTTTTCTTCTTCGCCCCGCTTATTGCATTGCTTCTCTTTCAAAATCTGCCAAAAGAGAGAGTTTTTCTAACATCAATCTGGGGAAAACAAATTTCCTCTATTCGAAAGACCCGTGTCAAATTGAGCCATTTGGGTTGAGATTTGATTGGATTTCGTGGAGCCAATCAATCTTCAGGTCGTGCCAAGCTTTAACTGTTAGTGTGGTTTTTGGATCCTTCTCTTTGCTAGATTTTAAAGTTATATTCTTTAGATGAAGTTTTTCGATGAATTGGCTACATTTTAGATACGCCATTTTCAGTTTTTACGCACTAATTCGACTTGTAAATCAAAAAGTCGAGTGATTTTGATTCGGGTAGGTAGTGATTTGGCAGACCCTAACGATGAAAAGGGTAAAAAGCGAATCTTTCAGAGGGGTTTATAGTTCCAGGAGGTTCAAGTTGTCACATTTGCTTCTGGCTATAGCAGGGTTTTACTTGGTCTTTCTAGCTTTCAAGTTCCCACATTTCATTGAGATGGTGGCAATGTTGAGTGGAGATACTGGTTTAGATGGAGCATTAAGGGACACGGCAGATGTTAGTTTAAGCGGGTCTCTACGCAGTGACATGTTGGATAGGAAGCTAGAAGATGAAGAGAACCAGAGCGGACCTTCTAGTCATCAGAAGGTGACACCAGAAGAGAAGATAAATGGATCTAAACCGATTCAGTTTCGGTATGGTCGAATATCGGGAGAGATGATGAGACGTAGGAATAGAACCATTCACATGTCACCATTTGAGAGAATGGTGGATGAGGCTTGGATGCTCGGTGCCAAGGCTTGGGAAGATGTTGATAAGTTTGAGATAGAGAACATTGAAGAGAGCAGTTCTATATACGAAGGAAATGTTGAATCATGCCCTTCTCAGATCTCTATGAATGGAGATGACTTGAATAAAGCCAATAGGATCATGTTGCTTCCCTGTGGTCTTGCTGCAGGATCTTCTATTACAATTCTCGGAACTCCGCAGTACGCACATAAAGAATCTGTTCCTCAGCGTTCGAGACTGACAAGAGGCGATGGAATGGTTCTGGTTTCTCAGTTTATGGTTGAGTTGCAAGGGCTGAAGACAGGGGATGGGGAATATCCACCTAAGATTCTTCATTTGAACCCGAGAATTAGAGGTGATTGGAGTCACCGGCCTGTCATTGAACACAACACATGTTATAGGATGCAGTGGGGGGTTGCTCAGAGGTGTGATGGTACGCCATCCAACAAGGACGCAGACATGCTTGGTAAGATTTTTAACATCCGTCATAAACTGTTTGTTTGCACTAATGTTGCAGGTCAATGCGTAGAGATCTACGCTCTAAATACTTTTTTCTTTTTCTTTTCCAGTTGATGGATTCCGAAGATGTGAAAAGTGGACGAAGAATGACAACATTTACATGGTGGACTCAAAGGAATCCAAGACAGCTTCTTGGTTCAAACGGTTTATAGGACGTGAACAGAAACCAGAACTCACCTGGTCATTCCCTTTTGCGGAAGGCAGAGTTTTTGTCCTAACTTTGCGAGCTGGAATTGACGGTTTTCATATAAATGTTGGAGGAAGGCATGTTACATCATTCCCTTATCGACCGGTATGTCTTATCAGATGAGCATTCTACACGTATATGCTTTATTTATTGGTTTCAACAGTATAGTTTTCATTCAGACGAAGAGAATTTGTCCTCCTCTTATGTCTGATATTTTTGTGTACATATTGTGGTATCTGGCTTCTCAGGGATTCACCATAGAAGATGCCACAGGGCTGGCAATAACAGGAGATGTTGATATTCATTCTGTTCATGCTACTTCTCTTTCAACATCTCATCCGAGTTTCTCGCCTCAGAAAGCAATAGAGTTTTCTCCAGAGTGGAAAGCTCCTCCATTGCCTGACACTCCTTTTCGCCTTTTCATCGGTGTTCTATCTGCAACTAAGCATTTTTCAGAGCGCATGGCGGTGAGAAAGACATGGATGCAGCATCCTTCTATTAAAGTTTCACATGTCGTAGCCCGATTCTTTGTTGCACTTGTAAGTTCTTACTACCTTTAGTACCACAAATCGATTTTACTGGAACACCGAGATTGAGATTACTGATACGAAGTCAGGCCTTGGAATACTGAGAATTTAATTTATTTTGTTTTTGTAGAATCCAAGAAAGGAAGTTAATGCAATGCTGAAGAAAGAGGCTGAGTATTTTGGAGATATTGTGATCGTGCCCTTTATGGATCGCTACGAGCTAGTTGTTCTTAAGACGATTGCTATTTGTGAATTTGGGGTATTGATAATTTCTGCTCTCACATCTCTATATAAATCTCTGTATACTTCTCTCTGATATGAATCAGTACACTAACAGCTTCTCTCATTGTGGTAGTTATTTTACATGAGTCTGATAATGATAGTCTCTTCTCAGGTCCAGAATGTGACAGCTCCATACATTATGAAATGTGACGATGACACATTCATCAGAGTGGAATCAGTCTTGAAAGAAATCAATGGGGTCTCGCTGGAACAATCTCTCTATATGGGCAATCTAAATCTTCGACATCGTCCTCTTAGAACTGGCAAGTGGGCAGTTACATGGGAGGTACAATGACATATGTTATTTGCCTGCATGCATACACTCTTGTATGATTCAGGAATCAGAAGCTGCCTCAAATACTAAATTTTCTTACTTATTTACTGCAACAGGAGTGGCCAGAAGCTGTGTATCCTCCTTACGCCAATGGACCCGGATACATAATCTCAAGCGACATTGCTAGATATATCGTTTCTCAGAATTCAAGACAAAAGCTGAGGGTCTGACCCTTTCTCATTTTCTTACTTTCATCACCATCTCCTACTGTCATGAGAGACCACGAGCTAAACTATTTTGACATTGTTGTGACAGCTGTTCAAGATGGAAGATGTGAGCATGGGAATGTGGGTGGAGAAATTCAATGCCACGATGCAGCCTGTGGAATACTCTCACAGCTGGAAATTCTGCCAATACGGGTGCACACTGAACTATTACACTGCACATTACCAATCTCCGAGTCAGATGATGTGTCTGTGGGATAATTTGTTGAAAGGCCGAGCGCAATGCTGCAACTTCAGATGACAAGAACAAAAAACAACACTTGGGCAGGAGATTACAGGATTACAGATTTGGCACCCTGTACAACCTTTTTGTATGTTTTCTCGTTGGTGCTTGTTGTTACACTTATACATAAAATATAACAGTCTCTTATTGTACATTGGTGTCCATTGATGATTTTAGAATACTAATCTCAGAAAGATATCCAAGCAATTACACTGATATCTATGCAAATTCATTTCAACTAGTCTTTGGCCTTCATGTTTAGCTTAAGTCATGTGAATCGATGTTCGTTTTCATCAAGTCGCATTCCCATGATCATTCCTCTCTGAACGGTCCCGGCTTTTGCAGTCCAGGTGGGGAAATGGAGGATGACATTCACAAAGACACAGGTAAAGCTGAATTGTCTTCTTCCTTTCCAGCTGATCTGCCATAATCCTCAATCTTGGCAATGTCACATGTCCATAGAGATAGATAATAGCTTAGTTTAGCATACAGAGAGTCGCTCAGAATCCTGAGCAGCATTAGTGAGTGACTGTTTAAAACAGAACACATAAGCACAGAGAGTATACAGGTCTTTAACTGAAAACTCAAAACACAAACTGACTGCTTAGAGCAACAAAATTGTGTGGCACACAGACTGACAATTGATCTTTTCATGATCAGATGGATGTAGCCAAAATGTGCTCTTTTATGTTAATTTATTTATCACCGTGTTTAAACCTCACCCCAAAACCTCATGGCCGTGAAGTTCTGATACACGGTGACTCGGTCAAGACGAGTAAATAGACAAAGGTGGAAATTTGTCCGGTTCACAGATGTAAAATGTCACATATTTGGAGTTTGGGAAGCAGAAATCAGAGTAATGAGATGGTCTAGATTCATAGATTGATAGAGAAACATCAGAGCTTAACTAAACCATATTGCACAAACAGAAAAATGAAAAATCTTACCCAAAAAAGCAATTTCTTGGTCTGAAGAAAAATGAATCGGCATTCAAGACCCAACCTTTGGCTCGTCCATAACTCTGGATTCAACCTTTTAGTGGGGTTTCGAACATTTTGGATTCGAACCCTCTGGTTGATTCATCTTCAAAAGATGCATCTTTCTTCAGACAGAGTATGGGGGCGGCTGTCGAAATTGAAATGTTTTTACTTTTTAGGGTTGTGGGATTTTTATAATCTGTTGAAGTCATTTAATAGTATATGATAATGGACATCGCGTCGTCTCCATACTAACGCAATTGACGACAATGCCCACACGAAACAGAGCAAAATGCCTTCACTCCCAGAAACCTCTGTTTTGCTTCTTCCCATGGTTGAGAAATGCGTAAACCTCTTGCAGACCTATGGCTTTTCATCGCTTAAGAAACTCAAGCAAGTCCACGCTTTTTCAATTCGCCATGGAGTCTCAGTCTCCGACGCCGAGCTGGGGAAACACCTCATCTTCTACCTCGTTTCTCTTCCTTCTCCACCTCCCATGTTTTACGCTCACAAGGTCTTTTCCAAGATCGAGAAACCCATCAACGTCTTTGTTTGGAACACATTGATCAGAGGCTACGCGGACATTGGCGATTCCGTCTCTGCTGTTTCTCTCTACCGGGAGATGCGAGTCTCTGGTTTCGTCGAGCCAGATACTCATACTTACCCGTTTCTTCTTAAGGCTGTGACGAAAATGGCGGACGTTCGGTTGGGAGAGACGATACATTCCGTTGTTATAAGAAGTGGGTTTGGTTCGTTGATATTTGCTCAGAACTCTCTGCTCCATTTATACGCAAACTGTGGAGACTTATCTAGTGCGTACAAGGTGTTCGACAAAATGCCTGTGAAAGATCTTGTGTCTTGGAACTCTGTGATTAATGGGTTTGCAGAAAACGGTAAACCAAACGAAGCTTTAGCGCTTTACACTGAGATGGATTCGAAGGGTATCAAGCCCGATGGGTTCACGATCGTTAGCTTGTTGTCTGCTTGTGCAAAGCTTGGTGCTTTGACATTGGGTAAGAGAGTCCATGTCTACATGATCAAAGCTGGATTGACGCGAAACTTACATTCCAGCAATGTACTCTTGGACTTGTATGCGAGATGTGGAAGAGTTGAAGAATCCAAAACGCTTTTCGGTGAAATGGTGGACAAGAACAGTGTCTCGTGGACTTCGTTGATTGTGGGTTTAGCTGTTAACGGTTTTGGAAAAGAAGCGATTGAGCTGTTCAAGGATATGGAATCGGAGGAGGGATTATCACCGTGTGAGATCACGTTCGTGGGGATCTTATACGCTTGCAGCCATTGCGGGATGGTGAAGGAAGGTTTTGAGTATTTCAGGAGGATGAGAGAGGAGTATAAGATTGAGCCGAGGATCGAACATTTTGGTTGTATGGTCGATTTGTTAGCTAGAGCTGGACAAGTGAAGGAAGCGTATGAATACATAATGCAAATGCCAATCCAGCCAAATGTAGTTATCTGGAGAACATTGTTAGGAGCTTGTACCGTTCATGGTGATTCCGATTTGGCGGAGCTTGCTAGAGTCCAGATCTTAAAGTTAGAGCCAAACCACAGCGGCGATTATGTTCTATTGTCGAACATGTATGCATCGGAGCAGCGTTGGTCTGATGTGCAAAAGATAAGGAGACAAATGTTAAGAGACGGTGTGAGAAAAGTCCCCGGTCACAGCCTAGTAGAAGTAGGAAACAGAGTTCATGAGTTTCTTATAGGTGATAAGTCTCATCCGCAAAGCGGTGAGATTTACGCTAAGCTGGAAGAAATGACTGATAGATTGAGATTGGAAGGTTACGTGCCGCAGATTTCGAACGTTCATGTTGATGTTGAGGATGAAGAGAAGGAGAATGCTCTGGTTTATCACAGTGAGAAGATTGCTATTGCTTTTATGCTTATTAGTACACCAGAAAGATCGCCAATTCGGGTGGTGAAGAATCTTAGGGTTTGTGCAGATTGTCATTTTGCGATTAAACTTGTGTCTAAGGTTTATAACCGAGAGATTGTTGTCAGAGATCGTAGCAGGTTTCACCATTTTAAAGATGGTTCTTGTTCTTGTCAAGATTACTGGTAATGCAGATTATAGATTCGTGTTTCAGCACAATTTGTAAATTCCGAAGTGACTGGGGTAAAATCGTTGGTGACATAAATCATGGGTTCAAATGTTATAAACTAATAAACTCTTGGGGGCCAAACAAAAATTAGACGAAAATGAATAGACCGCGTTTTCACATATTCTTTTGGCGGGAATTAAAATTTTCGAAGATTTGGCGCTTTTCATGTGAAACGATTTAGTCGCTAAGCTTCCATGGAAAGCTTCTTTGCACGATACGCTTCATCGTCTATCTATATACCCAAAGAGTCGCTTCAAATCCTGAATTTATCAGATCGGAAGAGAAGATGGGAGACACAAGTCCCTTGGAGAAGATGGGAAGAGAACTCAAGTGCCCTATTTGGTAATCGCCTCAATCTATTTCTCTATGAGCTAATTTTTTCTGACTTTTCACTGGGGATTTTTGGTTGAACACGGCGAGGGAAAACCCTAATTTTAATCTTCTTCTTTCTCAATCGGATAATCACCGTCTGCGTCACCGATCTCCATTTGCTCTCATGGGCTTTCGCTCTTTATATATCCGATTAATCGAAGTAGATTTTCATCCTTCGTTTTAATCCCTTCCCTAACGATTTCAATTCGCTTACTGCAGCTTGAGTCTATTTAATTCAGCAGTTTCGCTCTCGTGCAACCATGTCTTTTGCAAGTAGGAACCCTTCTTCCTCCTCATGTTGAAACCCTTTCATTAACTCTGCTCTTTCTTCGTATTAACACGTGTCTCTTCCTCTTGATTACAGTGAATGTATAGTGAAATCCATGAAAACGGATGCTACTTGTCCCGTCTGTAAAGTCCCATACCATCGTAGAGGTACTTCCCATTCTCTTAATTGATCTCAGAGTCAGCTTTTCCTAATACTACACCAAATTTGCAATTGACTAGACTATTATCTTGTTTTGATAATTATGATGTATGTTAGAGATTCGAGGTGCTCCTCATATGGATAGCTTGGTGAGTATTTACAAGAACATGGAAGATGCTTCTGGGGTTAACATGTTCGTAAGCCAGAATAAACCATCACCATCAGGTACTTTGACTGTTTCCTAGTAGGATCGATGCTTTAACATTTTGATTATTCTTGAATGACACGTAGGCTCATTTACTCGACAATATTAGTAGCTGGACAATATCATTTCACCTCATTCAACCAATTCAATATTAGTACTTTTCTTTATGTGTGTTGTGTGATTTGTGTCTACACTACAGAAAAAGGAAAGCTTGTGAGAGATGCTTCCATTGAAAAGGCAAATGATAAGAATCGTCAGGGGTCTAGGAAGGGCCGAACATCCAAGAGGAAAGAGCAGAGGAGAACCAAGGAAGCAGATCCAGATGCTCCTGGACCTATTGTGTTGAAACCTTCATCCCAGACGAAGAAAAGGGTGCAGCTGCTGCAGAATCCGTCTCCTGAGAGTGTAGCAAAACCTACTGAATCTGTTGAGTTAGCTGGAAAAGTGAAGGATTACACTGAAAAAACTGTGATTCGTTTGGATGAGCATCCATGTCTGAACAAAGAAGAAAATCTGGCACCCTTCTTTTGGCTGAGAGATGAAGATGATGGGGAGAGCTTAAGTCAGCCAGCGGGAAGTGATCAACTTTTAGACGTTACACCTGTTGATGTTCCTTCTTTCAGCGATTTGAAGGACTCAGATCATGAGAGCCCATCGAAAGTGAGTACTTTAAACCCCCCACAATAACCTTTTTCAATGGTATCTTCCAGTACTCATACTGCATTACACTGTTCTGTGGTTTTGGAACATAATTATGCTTACCCTGAGGCTATAGAGAATGTGTTTGACCCATGCGGTGGAGGTTTTATTTGATTTAGAATGAATCATGCGAGTTTATAGACTCTTTTGACACATGTGTATAGCTCTCGTAAAAAATTGATTCAGTTGCATTAAAATTCCTGACTAATTCGAATATTCACAAACAGAATCGGATGTTTTGATCTGACTTTCTTTTTGGTGAGTGTTTCAGGTAGATGAGCAAGAAAAGCTTAATCCAGGATTCATGTTTGACAGTGAAATGTTTGAATGGACTCAAAGGCCTTCTTCTCCAGAGATTCTACCTAGTCCCGTGAAGTCCAGGGTAAAGGCAATTATTTACTAGATATTTTTTCTTTTTTATAGTCTCTTCAAGTTGGTTGAAATTAACTGAAAATTCACATCAATTTGCAGGTCTTAGGTAGAGATGAGATTGGTCTTACTAAAAGGAAGTATCTATCTAAAGTAGCATCATCCAATAAAAAACGCAAAGCAGGAAGTCTAAAGAACACAGTTGCTAGACTAAGCGTTGGGGTTTCCAAGGAAGACTGCATGGAATCTTCTGCAGGAGCAAGTATTGGTGAGAAAAAAGATAGTGGTGGGACTTCTGGCACACCTACCAGGAAGGATGGAAATGTGAAAGCTAAACGGGCTACAAGAAGTAAGGGCCGAAGTTCACCTGTTCAGGCTGGTGAAAATATATGTGTGGAAGCTGAGGGGAAGCAGGGGACAAAGAGGAAAAGATCTAGCGTTAAGAAGTCCTCTCCAGATCACCCGGTTGCTGGGTCTAATGAGCTCTCACCTGGAACAGAAACTGTGGGAAAGGGGAATCAGAAACAAGCCCATCACTTAGGTTCAGCTGATACACAACCTGAAAAACAAAGTCCTGCTGAGAAATCCTCTCTGAAAAAGAGAAGAAAATCCAGTGCATCCTCCTGTCCGAAAGATCTTTCTGAGAGAACCGAAAAGAAGACTTCCGGAAAGAGATCAAAACTTGATTCCTGTTCAACCCCAAGCAAGAAAATCCTAAGTGATGGGTTGAATCAAGTGGATGATAGACAAGTTTCAACTAACAAAAAGAAATCCACTGTGGATGAAGGCAATCATAGCATGCAAGGCGTAGAGAAGCGATCAACAAGAAGCAAGGCTTCACATGATGGAGGTAGTGTACTTTTGCGACGATGTGATGCACCTCCAACAAATAAATTCACATGTGCCTTTTGTCAGTCTTCAGAAGTAACAGAGGTAGGTTTCACTATCTCCCATCGAGTTCTAGATGTAGACCTTTAGCTGTTTTTTTTTTCCATTTTCTTAATAGGAATGTTATATTGACAGGCTTCAGGAGAAATGGCCCACTACCACAGTGGTGAACCTGTCTCTGCAGATTTTATTGGTGGGTCTAAGGTCATACATGTTCACAAAAACTGTGCTGAATGGTAAGATACCATATTACAGTAGTAAATATCCACTCATGCTTCTTGAATAATTTAAACTTCATAAGCATGAAACTGTATTGAATTTTCAGGGCTCCAAATGTATACTTCAACAAGCTAACCGCAGTCAACCTTGATGTGGAGTTGAAAAGAAGCCGGAGAATAAGTTGCAGTTGCTGTGGGCTTAAAGGCGCAGCACTTGGCTGTTACAATCAGAGTTGCAAGAATAGTTTTCATGTTACCTGTGCAAAACTGATACCAGAATGCAGATGGGACAATGTAAGTGTTGCATAGACAATAGAAGCTCTATATAATCACTTATTATGGTTCGTTTGACACCTTTTCTTATCAACAGGACAACTTTGTAATGCTATGCCCTTTGGATGCATCCTCTAAGTTGCCCTGTGAAGAGACTAGTCCAAAAGGAAGAAAACGCAAGCCTACTCCTAAAGGGTATTGTTAATTTTATCTATTGATAGGATTATGAGATGATTCCAATTAGAGTGCTGACAATAACTCTGTCAATCTTCTCTAGACCACTGCAATCTCAGCCTAATCAAGTATCTGAAAAATCCGACATCGCTGAGCTCCAGAGCAAGCCTTTCCACGGACTACCCAAGAAATTGGTTTTATGCTGTTCAGGACTTGTAGATGATGAGAAGGTATACACATATCATTTTTACTTTATGAAAACCTCTTGACTTTGAAACTTAAATTCCATGGATGGCTTGGATTGCAGAGTGTGATAACAGAATTTGCTGAACTGTCCGGAGTTACAATCTCTAGAAAATGGGAACCACGTGTTACACATGTCATTGCATCGATCAACGAAAATGGAGCCTGCAGAAGGACCCTCAAATTCATGATGGGGATCTTGGAGGGGAAATGGATTCTAAGCATTGATTGTAAGTACATATTATTATTCTGTCAGCAACGAAACATGCATGTTTGGAATCATATAAAAGCAACAAAATGTTACAGTGTTGTCTATCTTTTACTCCCAGGGATCAAGGCTTGTATGAAAGACACAAAATATGTAAGCGAGGAGCCATATGAGATTTCCATGGATGTTCATGGAATACGGGAAGGACCTCATATTGGAAGACAAAGAGCTTTGAACAAGGTTAAGTTTCGTCTCTCTGTGATGCTTACACCAGTCTTTAGAATATTTCCATCTAACTGGTTTCTTTCATCCTCCAAATATGCAGAAACCAAAACTGTTCAGTGGACTGAAGTTTTACATAATGGGAGATTTCGAGCTTACTTACAAAGGGTATCTTCAAGATCTGATTGTAGCAGCAGGAGGAACAATCCTGTGCAGGCGGCCTATTTCTAATGGTAATGAAGAAGCTTCAACGATCATAGTATTTAGTGTTGAGCCAATCAAGAACAAAACTCTGACGCAAAGAAGAAGTGACGCTGAAGCCTTGGCTAAATCCGCTAGAGCCAGAGCTGCAAGCAATTCGTGGGTCTTAGATTCTATTGCAGGTTGCCAAGTTTTAGATTTGATATAAAAATTGTGAGACCATCTTTGGTTATTTATTTGTTTTTGTCAGTAATATTATGAAGAGTTGTAGCATATATATAT